>CAUYLG010065256.1:0-24633 GCA_963573385.1 Cacajao melanocephalus | reverse complement strand
TCAATTTTGATGTTTCCAGATTCACTATTCCCTACTAAGGAAACGAACTCATCGTTTTTTATGGCTGTATTCCATGGTGTATATGTGCCACATTTTCCTTGTCCAATCTATCATCCATGGGCATTTGGGTTGGTTCCAGGTATTTGCTATTGTAAACAATGCCGCTATGAACATATGTGTGCATGTGTCTTTATAATAGAATGACTTATAGTCCTCTGGGTATATAACCAGTAATGGGATTGCTGGATCAAGTGGAATTTCTATTTCTAGGTTCTTGAGGAAGTGCCACACTGTTTTCCACAATGGTTGAACTAGTTTACACTCCCACTAGCAGTGTGAAAGTGTTCCTATTTCTCCACATCCAACTTACAGGGCAGGTGAAAGTCATTAACAAAAGTTTAAGATCAAAGGATTATAAAGTAAAAGCAATTTTAAACCTCTTCTATTGTTTCTGATCCCCCATTTACTGAACATTGCATTTCATAAAAGACTTTAGTGCCTTTTATGGTAGGAATGTTTTAACGCAGATTTTTTTGTAAGGCTTATGAGGACTTATAAACATTATGTTTTAATTGTTGTTTTAAGACTGATGTATTATGGCTGCTGCTTTTCTCTGTTTTAGTTCAATAAATCTCCAAGTTCTAATCTCCCAGACTTGTGCAGAACTAGAATTTGCTCTGGGCGAGTCAGTGAGTGAGAGATTAGTGAGTGTGAAGGCCTAGGACATCTCTGTACACTACTGTAGACTGTATACGCACTGTACACTTAGCCTATATCAAATTTGTTTTTTAAATGTTTCCTCCTTCAATAATAAGTAGATATTAGTTTACTGTAAATTTCACTTTGTGTAATTTTAATTTTTGAATACTTTGACTCTTCTGTAATAGCATTTTGCTTAAAACACAACACATTGTTCAGTCATACAAAAATATTTAATTCTTTATATACATATTCTGTAAGCATTTTTTGTTAGAAACAAAGACACAGATATGACCATCAGCCTAAGCCTACAAAAGTTCAGGATTACCAATATCGTTGTCTTCTACCTCCACATCAACAAGATCTTCAGGGACAATAACAAGAATGGAGTTATCATCTCCTATAGTAACAATGTCTTCTTCTGGAATACCCCCTGGAGGATATGTCTGAGGCTGTTATGCAATTTCTTTTTATAAGTAGGAATACTCTCTAATATAACAATAAAAACTATGCTCTAGTAAATACGCAAATCCATAACATAGTTATTATCACATTTACCTATAATGTACTCTACATAATTGTTACATACTATGCATTTATAGGACTAGAAGTGCTATAGGGCTGTTTACATAAGCATCACCACAAACATGTGAGTAATGCCTTGCACTATGACATTATGATGGCTATGATGTCATACTAACACTAGGCAATAGGAATTTTTAAGTTCCATTATAATCTGTGAGACCACTGTAGTATATGAGGTCTACTGTAGTACACGTTGACCGAAACATCATTATGTGGTACATGAATGTATTTGACATGATTAACTAAATGTATGCCTTCATTTAAAATAAAATGAAATATTTAGAACAAATAAAATATAAGTAGGTTGGAGTTGTTTCTCAAAATGCCTTTAAGCTGAGGGTTGCTAGTTGAGAATCGAAGCCATTTAAGGTTTTATTTTCAGTTAGGCATCAACATCTTTGGTGGAGCCATTTAATTTTTTCCTATGCTCCATCTTTTTTTTTCCCCAGTCATATAGACTTTATTATTATTATTATTTGACATAGGGCCTTGCTCTGTCTCCCAGGCTGGAGGGCAGTGGCATGATCTTGGCTCTCTGCAATTTCTGCCTCCTGGGTTCAAGCAATTCTCATGTCTCAGCCTCCCGAGTAGCTGGGACTACAGGTGTGCACCACTACAGCTGGCTTATTTCTGTATTTTTTGTAGAGATACTGTTTGCCATGTTGGCCAGCCTGGACTTGAACTTGAACTCCTGACCTCAAGTGCTTCACCTACCTCGGCCTCCCAAAGTGATGGGATTACAGGCATATGTCTCCCAGCCTTGGACTTCATTATTTTTAAAAAGAAAATTCAACTTTTATTTTAGATTTGGGGGCACATGTGCAGGTTCGTTACATGAGTTTATTACGTGAGGTTTGGGGTATGAGAGACCCCACCACCCAGGTAGTTTTCAGCCCTTCTCTCACTCTCTCCCTCCCCCTGATAGTAGTCCCCAGTGTCTATTGTTCGCGTCATTATGTCCGTGCATATCCAATATTTAAGTCCCACTTATATGTCAGAACATGCTGTATTGTATTTGGTTTTCAGTTTCTGTCTTGCTTAAGATAATAGTCTCTGGCTGCATCCATGTTGCTGCAAAAAACAGAGTTTTTTGTGGCTGCTTAGTATTCCATGGTCTATATGTACCATGTTTTCTTTTTCATGGATGCATACATATTCCATGGTGTGTAGGTACCATATATTCATAATACAATCCACTGTTAATGGTGAGCTGGGTTAATTCCAAGTCGTAGATACTGTGAGTGGTATTGCAATGAACATAGCAGTGCATGTGTCCTTTTGGTAGAACAATTTATATTCCTTTGAGTATATACCCAGTAATATGACGGCTGGGTCGAATGGTAGTTCTACTTTTAGTTCCTTGAGGAATCTCCTCCCCAAACTATTTTCCACAGTAGCTGAACTAATTTACATTCCCACCAACAATGTATAAGCATTCCCTTATGCCCACAAGCTTGCCAACATCTGTTGTTTTTAACTTTTTAATATTAGCCATCCTGACTGGTATGACATCTCAGGTGTCTTATTTTAGTTTTTATTTGCACTTATCTGATGATTAGCGACGTGGAGCATTTTTTCATTTGTTTTTGGCCACAGGTATGTCTTTTTATGAAAAGTGTCTGTTCACATCCTTTGCCTACCTTTGAATGGAGTTGTTTGTTTTTTACTTGTTGATGCATAGTTTGTGAATGGAATATTTTCTTCCATTTTTTAGGTTGTCTGTTTACACTGTTGAGTCCCTTTTGCTATGCAGAAGCTGTTTATTTTAATTGG
The DNA here is from genome assembly GCA_963573385.1 of Cacajao melanocephalus. NCBI lineage: Eukaryota > Metazoa > Chordata > Mammalia > Primates > Pitheciidae > Cacajao > Cacajao melanocephalus. The sequence goes on along the minus strand of CAUYLG010065256.1, from coordinate 21,576 downwards.
GTCCCACTTATCCATTTTAGTTTTGGTTGCAATTGCTTTTGAGATCTTAGTCATACATTATTTCCCAAGGACTATATCCAGAATGATATTTTTTAGGTTTTCTTCAAGAATTTTTATGGTTGTTATATTTAAAGTATTTAATGCATTCTAAATTAATTTTTGCATATGCTGAAATATAGTGGCTCAACTTTATTCTTCTGTATGTGGCTAGGTAGTATTTTCAACACCATTTATTGAATAGGAAATATTTTCCTTTTTGCATATGTTTGTCAATGTTGTCAAATATCAGATGGATGCAGGTGTGCGACTTTATTTACGGGTTCTTTATTCTGCTCTATTGAACTGTGTGTCTGTTCTTATACCATTATCATGATGTTTGGTTATCATAGCCTTGCCATTTGAAGTCAGGTGATGTGATGCCTTTAGCTATGTTCTTTTTGATAAGATTGCTTTGGTGATTCAAGCTCTTCTTTTTGCTGAACATAAATTTTAAAATAGCTTTTTTCTAATTCTGTGAAGGATGGTATTGGTGGTTTCAGAGGAATTGTTTTGACTCTGTGAATTGCTTTTGGCATTATGGCCATTTTAACAAAATTGATTCTTTCTTACATATCCATGTGCATGGAATGTTTTCTATCTGTTGTGACATCTCTGATGTCTTTAGCAGTGTTTTATAGTTCTACTTGGAAAGATGTTTTTACCTCCTGAGGTAAGACATGTTCCTAGCTATTTTATTTGTGTGTGTGGTTATTGTAAATGGCATTAGATTCTTAATTTGGCTTTCAACTTGAACGTCATTGGTGTGTAGAAATGCTATTGCTTTTTGTGCATGGATTTTGTATTCTGAAACTTTACTGAAGTTTTTATTAGTTCTAGGAGCCTTGTAGTGATGTTTTTAGGGTTTCCAGGTATAGAATTATATCATCAGCAAAGACGGATAATTTGAATTATTTTTCTGTTTAGATGCTTTTGCTTTTTTTCTCTTGCCTGATTGTTCTGGTTAGGACTTCTAGTACTAAGTTGGAACTTAAAGTAAAATTTTTTTTAAAAGTACTCTAAATGTACAAATTATGTATCCTTCCAAGCTTTAATTATGGTATAAACAGTGGCTGTTTCTATTAAATGTAATACAAACACACATTATAATTTAATATAGAAATCGTCTAGTTGACAGAGTAAAATGTAAGACAGGGTTGAAAACTCATCATTTTAACTTCAAAGTGTGTAAGGTAGAGAGCAAAATAAGACTGTTTTTAGGCCCCAAATTGTTTAATTCTAGGAAAAATATATAGATAAAGCAATTTAATGCTGTCATTTTAAATAAACCAGTGATGGTGTAATTTATTTTGTTTATCAATTTATTGATTCTTTTTTAAAATATGAAATACATACTGTAACAGACAATGCCATAATACATGAACATGAGAAAAGTGTTTTAAAAATGAGTCATTTTTCTTCTTATCCTCCAATCTCCATTTCTACTATGCAACCAAATAATCCGTTTATATATCTTTAAAACAAATATATCTACTCAAGCGAACACACATACACACAAATACCTACATATTATATAAAAATAGAACCACTCTATACACATTACACTTTCCTTTAAATTTTGCTCACAGTAGTACATAATACATTCCTCCCAATTGACAGGAAAATATAGAGATACACTGATAATGATGATGATGATGATTGGTGCAAAGTATTTCCAGTTTTTGCAGTTAAAAGTAATGGTGAAAATCACAATTACTTTTGCTCTAACCTGTAGATAAATAGATCTTATTTATTAAATAGTTAAACAAAGTATTTTTGGGTTTTTTGTGTGTGCAGCGTATTATAATGGTAAAGAGCACCGATTTTAGAGATATGTATTTTGGGATTTCATCTATATTTTACTATTTCCTAGCTGTATATGCAAGAAGCAATCACAAAATCAGGCAAAAAATTTATTAAAAATGAAATTAAGGTACATGTTAAAAAAATGTAAATACCACTCTTTGATCACAGTATGATAAATCTAGAAACTAATACAAAATTTAAAGCCCTTTTATATTACTTTATATTACTTTTATATTACTTTAAAATTCTAGCATTAAAGTTAAATATTCAAAAAAATACAGACATTTTAATACAGGAACCTCACATATAAAAAAGCATAAAACTACAAAACTTCTAGACAACATAGAAGAAAATCATCAGGATCTAGGACTAGGAGAAAAGTTTTTAGATTTTACACCTCTAAAGCACAAAACGTAAAACCAGATATTAATAAATGGATCTTTTTGAAATTTAAAGAAAAAGTGAACTAATGTGAAGAAATTGGATCATGCATCTCTTTCTGGTGGAAAGGTAAATTTGTACAGCTACTCTGAAAAAGAACATTATAATTTCATACAAAAGAAAATATGTACTTACCTTAAGACCCAGCAACTACACTCTTGAAAATATATCCCAGGTGACCTTCAAATCATAGGACCTCAGTATTTGTGAAATGTCTATCCTGCCTCAGAGCACACAGAGGGAATGAAATAAACACAGAGCATTTGGGGAAAAAATTGAATATAAATTGAATACAACTTATATTCAAACAAAAACCTGTACATGTTTGTTCCTAGCAGCTTTATTCATAATAGCCAAAAACTGGAAACAACTGAAATGTCCTTCAGTAGATGATTGATTAAACAAACTGTGGTACATTCATACCATGGAAAAAATTACTAAAACATACAACTTGGATTGATTACAAATGAGCTAAGCTGTGGTGTGTAAATAGAGAACAATCTCAAAAGTCCACATATTTTAAAATTCCATTTATATACAAATCTAAAAATGACAGAATTATAGAGATGGAGAAAAGATTTGTGGTTGACAAAGGGTTGGGGAAAACAAGGAGAAAGTGATTATGGCTGTTAAACAGTAGCATGAGGGCTTTTGTGAGAAGACTTTCTGTATCTTAACTATAGTGGCGTATACAAGACACTACACACGGAATAAAATGCATAAAACTAATTTTTATGTACGTAATATAATGAGTGCATATAAAACTAGTGAAATCTGAATGTATCTGGTAGATTTTATCAATATGTATTTCATGACTGTTTTATCATTGTGCAAGTTATTACAGATACCACTGGGGAAATTGAGCATATGCATATTTATTAAAATTGCATTTGAATCTGCAGTTAGCTCAAGGTAATTTTTAAAGGAAATGTAAAAAAAAAAAAAGAAAACTATGTATCTTTAAAATTCACATAACCTAAGGAAAGGAGACATGTCGACTTAATTACATTTTCATTCTGTACTATACTGATGTCTTCTCTTGTCACAGGATGTTTCTCAGGTATCAAGCTTACTCCTAACTCATGGTTGTTATCAAACTGTTTTATGGCATTAAAAAATAGAAAAGCCAGAAATATCAATCAAATTCTTTATTTTATACTAAGCTAAAATGATTGATTAAACACTTCCAAAGAAAAAATACACATGCACAAACACATTATATGTGTGTGTGTATATATATATATATATATATATATATATAATTTGAATTTTGAATTTTGTTGATCAAGATTTATTGAATTCATAGCCAGGTCTACCAAATTTTGTTATGAAAAAATAATTATTTATTTTGAAAAACCCAATGTAAAAATTATAGAGGGTCTCTGCTCTTCTTTTCAATATTCTCCTAAAATCAATCCAAGGTTTCACGTGAAAAACTTCATAAAGTTTAATTAGCTATATCTAATCTCTTTTTTCTATTATTTGTCATCAGTTGGGATATTTTCTATGCTATAAATCTAGTTCACTGCTCCTAACTAAAAGCTAATATTTTATAAATGAACACTGAAGTGGTATAACGTCCCCAAAAAAGATTAAATTACAAGCTTTGCATAAATCACACAGATTGAAATAGTGTCATGAAGCACGCTGGAATGATTTTAATATACCTGAAATAGTCTTTATGTTTTTCTCATTATGCTGTGTCATAAACCCTAATATAAAATTTCCTAGAGCTATGATACAGTCATGCTCCCTAAAACTCAAGATTCTTTTAAGGCAGAGCAAGTCTAAGGTATGGCTCAGAAAATAAAATTTGATCCTTTATTGATTGCACATGTTATGATAAAAATAACAAAGTTATCTTGTGACAGGTTATATTAATACTGTCCTATGTGTCTTAAAGGAGATAATAGTGTTAAAACTGTGTCTGTGCTTTCAAAACAATGAGTCTGTTTTCTCTATTTTACAGAAATAACTCAAGATTAATGCTTAGTTTTATACTCATGGCCATACAATTTAATATGTATGATATCCCCTGAGGTTTAGGCATAAGTTCATGGTTTTAAGTGGAAGGTATTAGAATTCATAAGGCAAAGAGAGGACAAAGTGAAAAGAATGACCAGAAATGGTAAACATCTATCTGGAGTAAGACTCATATACATTTCTTAGGCAAGTGAGGCCGGTTTTTATAAGGATGACTACTCACAATGTGTACTGTGGAGGCTTCAGAACTAAGATGTTACATTGTCTGGCATGATTAGGACAAGGAGAATAATCAAAGTATGAGGCTTCCCAGATTCCTCTGAACTCTTATCCATGAAGCAGGGGAAAGTGCTTTTTCATTTCAAGCTTTTTGATGTGTGGATTTTTCTTTTAAGCAGCTGTTCTGGACCAGAAGTAGCCTAATAGGGAGGATATATAACCACGTAATTTACTGTTTACATTGGCCAAACAAAAATGAAGAAGTAGTATGTTGGAACCTCTCGTATCGCAGACATGAGGAAGCTCAAGGTGATATTTTAACATTGCATTTTGGTGGCATACACATGACAGGGGCAAAGGAAAAATATTCACGATTCTTTCTCAGGTTTCTTAGCTAAGGTAGCCAAAAATACCAGAGCTTAAAGCAAAATCTTAAATAGTGTCACTTGTCAAGATGGGTAGCACAACTGCAGAAAAGTGAAGGGAACAAGGAATTGATATTCAAAAATATGGAGAGCAACTACAAAGGACTGCGTTTCTTGGCTGTCCACCATATCACAAAGAACATTCTTATCGGTCCTGTCAGAGCTACTACTACAGCTCGAACATCCTGCAGTATGGAGAAGGAGAAGAGTTAGGCAATTTATCTACTAACTCCCTCCCATATCTGCCTTTCCTTGAGCAAAATCTTCCCTTATGAGGCATCAGTTCCTAGGCACTTCAAGTTTGTATGCAGTCTTCTCCTGACAAGCCACGGGGAAGATATAGCTTCTACAGGTCCAATGGCCATATGCCAGCAGGGAAATTTCTTCTTGTTAATTGAGGCTTTGTGTGGGGACATTTTGTGTTTTGTTTTGGTGGCAATGGAAGCAGTCTAGATTGTTCATAGGAGGCTTTCTGTTCTAGGATTGGGCTGTCCCATCCAGCTAAAATCATGAGCTGCCTTGGACTGACAAGTAGGGTGTTCATGGAGAGAGGAGAGAATGTGGCATTGATGAGAAGATCTCAGTTGAGGCAAAACCCAAATCCGATACATTAGATTGGCTCCAAACTGGATAGAAATAAGCCATATATGCCTATATATCTAATTATCATTTACTTAATTTGATGTTTATTCTTATGTGTGTTTGGATACCATTACCTTAAAAGGGAGAATCCATTTCCAGAAAAACCTCAAGTGGACATGTGCATTTGCCTCTATTGATATTTCTTTTTTTCTTAATAATTCCTTAACTTTGCTTTCAGTATTACATAATTCTTCTAGATTTCTTCCTAAACTTCCTCTCATTCTTAGCGTACTTTGATGGATTTATTTATTCTGTCTGATCTTAATAATCATGTAGTGCTCTAGGGCTCAAAACTAAGGCCTATCACCTTTCCTTGGCTTACTTATTTTCTATTTGAATCTGATTCTTTTGGAATCTGGTTTCAAATACCATTGGGGATCAACCCCAACCTCAACTTCTTTTCTGAACTCCAGTCTCATGTATTAACTGACTATGTTGCTTTTTCACCCAGATGTCTACAATGAAATACTTGCAGGGTTTTGGTTTTGTTTTGTTTTTATTAAATACCTTCCAAACATGTTTCTTTCCTAATGATTTGCATCTTAGAAAAGAGTACTGGCATTCACTCAGTTCCTCAGTCCAAGAAACCTTGATATAATTAGTGACCTGTACTTTCATATACTACATCTTATTGACGAAAAATCTTATTGTCTGTATTACAAGAAGATATCCTGACATTACACTTGTTACCACATCCACTATTTCTTACTAAGTCCAGATTCATTTTAACTCTGTGATAGTCTTCTAAATCTGACCTGATCTCAGAATATATTCCCTGTACTGCAGCCAGTTTCAAACATAAATTTGATCATGCCACTTCCTTGCTCTCACATCTTCAGTGGTTTACTAATCATTAGAGAATGAACTGTAACGTCTTCATCAGGCTTGTTGGAATGATCGTGTGTCCTGATTTTCTTTCACTTGATTTTCCAACACTCTGTTTGAATATCAGAGCTTTTCTGGCAATACTGGACTCTGTTTTCCTTCAAATATCCCACGTTATTTTGTAACTTAATACCATTGATTTGCTTTTCTCTGACTGGAATGCTCTACAAGTCATAATTCCAGAATCTTTCCTTATTTTCATCTGAGCTGCACTTTAACTATCATCTCCTCAATAAGTTATCCATTTGCTTCAGTTTTGATTATTCCTAATTTGTGGATGTTGTATCAGAATCTTGGAAAAAGCAATATAGGATAGATTTTAAAAATGGATTTTGTGAGGTACAGTTGACACACACATGAACACAACATCTGAAATGTTCCTGAGGCCTCTCTGTAAGCCTTTTCCCTTGTCCTCCCTATACCACAAGCAGCAGCACCACTGATATCACCAGTCTCCTCCACCATCCCTTAGAAACCACTAATCCATCACTCTGTATTAGTTTGCATTTATGTACATAGAATTATATAGAATATAGCCTTTTTATTTTATTTTTCTTAATTTTCTATTTATTTCGCTTAGCACTAATTACTTTGAGATTCATCCATGATGTTGTAGATGGAAATAGTTTATGCAATTTGATTCCTGGTTAATGTTCCATGTATGGAACTGCCAGTGATTGTTCATCATCCATTCCAGTGCTGATAGAAATTTGAGATGGTCCCAGTTTTTCCTGTTAAATGGATCAAAATGTTTTGGACATTCATGTACAACTTTTGTGTGAACAGTTGTTTACATTTCTCTTCCCATATTTCTACTCTTCTTATCTGGGAGCTGGAAAGCTGGGTCATATCATGGGTAAGTGTTTCAATTTCTAAGAAACTGACAAACTGTTTTCCAAAATAGTTGTGCCATTTCACATATTTGCCAACAGTCTATAAGAGTTTAAATTGCTCTACTTTTGACAATATTTTGTATAATCAATCACATTAATTTATTTCTTTCAATAAGTGTATAGTGGTAACTTATTTTGGTTTTAACTTTTATTTACCTAATGATTAATGATGTTGAACACGTTTTCATTTGACATATATGTATGTGAAATATGTGTTCAAAAATATTTGATATATATGTTCAAAAATAGTTGGAATAACTGCTCAAATCATTTGCTAAAATATTTTACATGTGTCATTTCCTTATTTTTGAGGTTTTTGTTTAAGAGTTCTTTATATATGCTCAATATAATTCTTTTCCTGGGTATTTGACTTGTAAATATTTTCTTTCAATTTATGCCTTGTCTTTTTATTCTCTTAAGAGAGTCTTTGAGGGAGCAGAAAATTTTAATTTTGGAGAAGTCTAATATTAACTATTTTTGATAATATGATATAATTTTGTTAATATGTCGAAAAAGTCTTTGCCTAATTCAATGTCACAAAAATTTATTATATGTTTTCTTCTAGAAGTTTTGTAGCTGTAGGTTTTTCATTAAATTATTAATTTTGATTTGATTTTTGTGTGGTATGATTTTATATTTAATACGAATAAACAATTTTCCTAGCAATAGTTTTTGAAGACTATGATTTCTTCAATGAATTGCCTTTACACTGTTTAGAAAACCATTTGTGGCTATTTTTAAATTCTTTATTCTGTCCTACCCATCTGTTTGTTTTTCTTGATGACAATACCACATAGCTGGATTACTGCAGCTTTATAACTCTGTCCTACTTTTCTAAAATTGAGTTTATGGGTACTTTGAATTTCCATGTGCAATTTAAATCAGTTTAAATTTCAGCAAAAAAAATGACTTCATAGATTTTGATTGTTTTTGTGTTGAATCTAGAGATCAAATTTGAGAGAGAAGGTGTCCTAATATTATTGCATCTTCCAGTTCATGATCACAGTATATTTTTCCATTACTTAGGCCCTTAAAAATCTCTTTCAACAATGTTTCTTATTTTTCAGTGTACAGGTTTTGCATGTCTTCTTCAGATTTATTTCTGAGTAATTAATACTATGAAATTTTAATTGTTTTTTTTTTTTGAGACAGGTTCTCACTCTGTTGCCCACATTGACATTCAATGGCACAATCATGGCTCACAGGAGCCTCGACTTCCTGAGCTCAAGTAATTCTTCTGCCTCATTCCTGAGTAGCTGGAACTACAGGCATGAATCACCACACCTGGCTAATTTATTTCAATTTTTTTAGCAACAGGGTCTTGCTATGTTGCCCTGGCTAGCCATGAACACCTGTCCTTAAATTCCCAGCCTCAAGAAATCCTCCCCACTTGCCTCTCAAAGTGTAGAATTTTAATTTTAATTTTCAAGTGTTTATTGCTAATATAAAGAAATGCAATTGATTTTTGTGAATTAATATTTATAGCCTGCATCCTTAATCAATGATCTTTTTAGCCCATAAAATTTTTCATGCAGATTCAATATGATTTCCTATATAGATGACCATGTCTTCTGTAAATAAAGATGGCTTTACTCTTCCTTTTCAGTATGAAGGTTTTTAAATTTATTTCCTTGTCTTATTGCATTAACTGGAATATCTAAAGAATGTTGAATAGGATTGATGGCAATAGACCTCCCTATATTGTTCCTGATCTTAGAGAAAAAGATTTCAATATTTTGTCAATAATATGATGTTAACTGTAGATTTCTTTTTAGATGCTATATTTAGGAGTGAGAGTCTTCTAGTTTGCTGAAATGTATTAGTTATATTTAGAAGTCAGATGCTATATTTGGGAGTGAGAAAGAGTCTTCTAGTTTGCTGAAATTTATTAGCCTGAACAAATGTTGCTTTTATCAAGTACTTTTCTGCCACAGACTGGATAAAATATTTTTAAGGCATATATCATACAAAATAATTTCATTCAGAATATATAAATAACTCTCAAAATTCAATAATAAGAAAACAACCCAGAAAAAATAATGCTAAAAATTTGAAGTCACTTAAAGGACAAGAGAAGGTATATGAAATACACAAGAAAAGATGTTTGATATCATTTGTCATTAGAAAAATGTCAACTCAAATTGCATGATGTACCACTACACACCTATCTGAATGACCAAAATTTAAAATATTAAACTTAAATTTAATTGGGTATATAGAGGAATTTGAACTGCTTGAAATATTCACTATTGCATATGGTTTGGCAGCTTCCTAAAAAGTTAAAACATGCAGTTATCATTTGCTCCAGCCATTGTACTCCTAGGTATTTACCCAAACAAAATGAATACATATGTTCATACAAAAACCTGTAGACAATTGTTCATAGAAGATTTATTTGCAATAGCAAATATAGTAAAAGCATGCTGTATGCTCATCAATGGGTGAATCATAAGCAAACTATGATATAGTCATGTAATGGAATACTACTTGGCTATAATAAGGAATGATATATACTACAATAAGAATTAATCAAAAAATAATTACGTTGAATGAAAGAAAGCAGAAGAGAGTATATTATCTGTTCAAACTTCCAGAAATACAAACTAATATTTAGTGACAGAAAACAGATCAACATCTGCTCAAAAAGGGGAAGGATCTGGCTGGTGAAACAAAGAGACTAAGAGGGAGCATATTACTAAAGAGCTAAAGAAACTCTGAAGTTTTGCATTTGCTCTTTGTCTTGGTTGTGCTAATTGCATTTCAAATGTACAGTCACACCAATATCCTCATTATCATTCTTTGGATCCCTGATAATGACTCAGACAAGTGTTACCTCTTTAAAATGACTAGGACATTTGAGCAGCTGATGACTTTCAAGAATATACATAGCTAAACATTCTATAGCTGTGGCTCCAAATGTAACATATCTAAAAGTATAATATATTAAATTATGCCAGGAAAAAGAAATCTGTGGGAGGTGTCATGGGAGATGATATAACAGAAAAAAGATAATTATCTTCAAAAAATGAGACTTAACTAAACTATTAAAATTATTTTAAAACTTCAAAATCCAGTACTAACAGAAATTAATCATTTTTCTAATTATATTTGAATTATTTAAATTATTTTAATCCATTTGTACATTTTTCATGTGACTCCACAGTTAGAAGCTGCAAGATAGACTGAATAGTTTTATGTGTAAATAATAACACAGAGGACATAATCTCTTAGAAAAAAAAATCATTTTAGGTCACACTTATTGTAAATAACAAATTAATAAATAGAGAAAATGGCTGATACCAAAAAAAAATCTATAGAATGAGAAGGTGAAGAAAGGCTAGAAGGATCTGGCAGATGAAAAAAAGAGATATAACTTTATAGCATATTTATGACAAATAAGCTATTCTGTATCACAAAGGTATCATCTTTTAAAAATATATTGCTATCCTCAAAAGCCTATATATTTCTAGCCTCTGCAAACCTAGGTAACTACTGTAAACTGCTCTATTTTATGGATTTACATATAACAACATTTTATTTACAGCAGGCAAATAGGTGGTTTTCATTTTCTTAAATTCATTTTTTTCTCATAGTAAGTTCACAATGTAATCACATCTAAGCATATGTTTCTCTTTCAGTGAGCATAAATATAAACTTATCTAATCAGCCTTTTAAAAAGTGTTCCTTTTTCCAAGCTAGAAAATGATGGCTGTACATTTTAATATATATACTTAGTCATGAAAAACCCTTAAATCATGTGTATTTCTTTCTTCTATCTTACATTTAATACTAAACTCCAGACTATAGATAATAGTAAAATAATAGTACAAATGCAAGCACATGTGTTAATATTCAGTCTTGCAAAGTAAATGTTAAATAATAGTCATTGAGATTTCATGAAAAGTGAGTTAATCTTAAACAGTTGGAATTGAGTTGTTATAGAGGAGAGAATTCTAACTCAATATGGGCTACTAGGTGGTTTTAAGTGGAATGATTAAATAATTCCAAAAATGCTTTACAATCTAAAATTAAAGCTTATGTTTGCGACATGTGCAATCTTTGAAAGGATTTCTGAACCTCCTGACCCCAGAATTAAAGGATTAAGGATTCTTAAAAATCATTTTATAAAATATAAAAATAAAAGTAGAGAATATTAAGAGGATGAATCAGAAACTGGAATAGCAACTGAACTCTTCCTACTCACCCACACTGTTATCACTGAATAATTGCAAAGTGGACTGGTCTATTTATTTATATTTAAATGAGGAAATGTTATGGTTTAAAAATTATGTAGCATAATATCAAACAGATTTTTCTATTTTTAACACCTAATTTCCAGATATTAAAAACAACAAAACTACAGTGTATAAATTGCTGAATCAAGATTACTTTAAATGTCTGCATTTTCAAAAAATTATTCAAGGATAGTGCCTTTTTAGCCAATTCAAGAAGAGTTAATTAATATGCACATTTGCAAAGTATAACAGAAGATGAGAGCTCTGTTTTATTTACACTTGGCATAATATCTTTTCAGTATGCTCTATGTTATGTAAAGTTTGCCTTGATATTCCTAGAGATGTGTATACAGGTTATTTCTATTAGTAGTTTAAAGTATGACATACAGGTTAAGCATATAGGCTCTGACTCACACAGCCTGGGTTTAGTCCTTTTTGTTTCACATTCTATCTCTATAATCTTAAGTTAAATTAACCTAATACTTCCCCCATTTCGTCACTTGAAAATAAGGCAAAAAAAAATGGCACTTACCCCATTGCTTAGTTTAGATGATTAAATTATGTAATATAGGCAATGTCCTCGATATGCTTCATGAAACAATTGTAATATATATTAACACTACTGTAGTTTAAATATTGTAAATAAAAATAAATACATAGTTTTTTAGTAAATATAATATTTATGTTTATCTGCAGCAAAAATTAGTTGGAATAGAAATAGTTGCAAGTAGAATAAACTAACCAAATTCCATAAAGTGGCTCAATAATAATTTGATAAAGTTGACATTGTTAGTATACTATATTATAGAGTGCATGAAACCTTGTACAGTGAAAAAAGTTGTCAAGTACTTAATACACAAATAATTAATTAATTTTATATTGAACTAGTTGATAGGTCAACTCCCAATTTTTCTTCTGCAGGTTTTATCTCCATCTTACTTGAGATCACAAATTCTTACTCACTAAGAAAAAAAAATGGATTGTCTTTTACTTCTCTCTGTTTTTATTTATATACATCCCTTCCTCCTTTCTTTCCCTGCACCTATAATGTCTAAGAAATCAATAAACATGACCTAGACTGGCAAGTCTCCCACAAAGATCGCCAGAAAATATTTTTATCAAGTTGAGTGTATTAAATTTACTGCAACAAGGAAGAAAACCATCTTAAAAGAATTTCAATAATATCTCAGAAGTTAGAGAAAGACATGCATAGAGTCTGGGGTCTAGGTTCACATGGGGTTAGGTGGCTTCTCCAAGAGGAACTGGTTGAAATTGGGCAAAATTCATTTTATAATATTTTAAGATCGGTGGATTACATGAGGCAAGAATAAAGCAAGATATTTGCCAATGTAAGAAAGATGTTACCTAAATGGAAGACGGCTTTGCCCACGTTGGAAAACTGATCAAATACATTTGTTCGCAAGGATTTTCGGATGCAAAGAAGCAAATGGTTAAAGTAATTATTGGTTTAGAGCATTACTTCCCTTGTAAAGAATTTCCTGGAATAAATGGTTAAGTCATGTTGATACAGGTGGTCTTAATTCTCAGTCAATTGTGTCTCCTTCTTTGAAATCTTCCTTTTCTGCTCACTAGTCATCATTTATATTATTTCTCCCTTTTACTTGAATGCTGAAAATTATTTTTATATATGGTTTTCTAACCTCTCATTAAAACCTACCTTTATAGTATTTTCTCTAATTTTCTAGAAAAAAAAATTAAAATGTCACCTTATTTTGCAATTTTAATAGTAAAATCTTTCAGTGTCTCCAGTTTTGAAGTTACTAACAAGGATAAATCCAAGCTATGACAAGAGTCCTCATTATTTGGCCTTGCTTTGTTTCTCCAATATCTTCCTGAGTCAAACATCTACATATAATTACATATATATATATATATATATATATTTTTTATTGCTTTTCAGATTTGGGGGTACATGTGAAGAACATGCAGGATTGTTGCATAGGTACATACATGGCAATGTGGTTTGCTGCCTTCCTCCCCATCATCTATATCTGGCATTTCTCCCATGTTATCCCTCCCCAACTCACCACCCTCTGCTGTCCCTCCCCTAGTTCACCCCCGACAGACCTCAGTGTGTGATGCTCCCCCGCTCGGTCCATGTGTTCTCATTGTTGCCTAGTCATTGCAAACTAAGAATTTCCTCAAACTTCATGTTAGTTTCAGGAAGCTCTGCTTTTTGAAATTGCTAGTTTTCCGTAAGATAATGACTTTCCCCCCAACCGTAAACTACAGATCTTTCAATCCTGAATAATTTCTAATCTTTCAAAATTATCAGGTATCTAAAACACATTTGGCAGTAGTACAAGATACTGAGATATCTGTAAATGCATCCTAAATTCTGGGGATGAACATGATAAAATCTGTCTCTTACATTCACTCCTCAAGTCTATATTGGTGTGATATATTTAAATATTAATTTTATATTAAAAATAAACTGAAAATGGGTGTTTCAATGTTATATAACACATTAACCTGTTAAAAAAAATTAAATTTTGCCCAGGAGAAAGGAAGTTCTAGCCTATCCTTTCAAAAAATTAAATCTATGTGCTAAAGTAGACTAATAAAACTCGACAAAAAATTCAGATGTTTTGACAACCTATACTATGTTAGATTTATAATTTCATGGCCAGGTAATCTAAAGAGCTAAGTTTAATTCATAAATAATTGATCAGTCTATATCATGAAGCTTCTAAATATGTATTGGCTTATGGCTCTGTGGTTTGCAAAATTTGCCTACTGATAAAACATTTAAAAAGCCTCCTCGAAAGTGACCCCTGACTAAACTTATTAAGTGGTAGATGTGTGTGTGTGTGTGTGTGTGTGTGTGTGTATTTGTATCTGTATCAATGTTGGATGTAGGCAAATAGAGGATATACAGATGCTCCCTGATATATGATGGGGTTACAATCAGTAAACCCATTGTAAGTTGAAAATATTGTCAAAGCCACTTACCATATTTTAAATTTATGACAGGTACATCTTCATGTAATTTGATTGTATATTAAGAAGCCTACTGAATTTGTATTCCTTTTACACCAGTATAAGGAAAAAAATTCATAAGTAAACCCATCTTAAGTCAGGGGCTGTCTGAATTGTGAAAAGGCAAAATGCATATAGTAAGAAAGGTGTGACCTAAGGTGTAGAAATGTAACATGTTTATGATACTTTGTAATATTAGGGATTTTTTGTGTGTGTAGTGTGCCTTGAACTTTTCTCCCTTCCTTCTCATAGTTTAAGAGTCATCATTAACAAGCACACTTCTTCCCAGTTATTTATTAGGCATCAGAATACTTAACACATTTAAACAAAAGAAAAACGTAGAATCTAAAAAGATTCGTTGTCAATTTTTCCAGCAATTCAAGTTTACTTCCAATTGGATCCACATGGGAATATTGACACTGAGACTGGAAAAGAAGCAAGGCATTTTATATGTATTGTAAATGATAATGAGCAGTTTCTTGAAGATCAAACAGAAAGAGACATTAACTAGAAATTTTATCTTTTGAGCTGAAATATTAACATGACAGCCATAGCATTTACCAAAATTATGTAAGAACAATTGAATTTGTAAGAGCAAATGATGACTTCATTTTTGACCTTATTAACCTGAAATGACAACGTTCTTGAATTAGAGAGTTTTTATTGTCAGAAATCAAAATAAAACTCAATTAATTAATAGAATTGGTACATTCAGAAATTATTTATATAAATGCAAATTCTGAATTAATTATTTCCCACAGGACACAGAATGGATGAAGATCAGTAGGCCAAGCCTTTAGTCTTAGCAGATGGTCACAATTGAGATCAAGATCAAGCAAAGGAAGTGGTGAAGAGACAAAGACATGTTCACGGGAGAGGAGAATTAGGATAGTACCTTGTCAGGGAAATATTAACATATTCATGTTTAAGTATTAAAATCAGACAAATTTAGTTTAAAATTGTCTGAATCAAAGAACAAGCACCTATATTTTATGGCATCAAGACTTCTATACTCCTATTTCTGTGAGATTAGACTACAAAATGATCAACAGTAGGGAGCCCAAGTTAAACAACAGTGATCAACCACTGAGGTTTTATAAATCATTCTCGTTTTCTAATTTTCTACAAAAGGAGAAACTGAAAAGTCAAAAAAATGGAAGTTGTTTAAAGAAGGGTAAAAATATAACTATGTAATAGATAATCAACTCTGACATAAAATTAACTCGGGATCATAGCAAATTTCTCTACCACTTGAAGCAAATGTTTTCAGGCTGAATAATTTGACAAAAATCTTGATATTCATTTTTGTATTTTTACATGCATATGGTGCAATTAGAGTAAGGTAGAGCAGAAAATAAGCTCACTGACTTTTTTTCTCTAAGCCTGAGAAAAATTGTTATTTATTTTTCATTTTAGTTTTATTAACTTTTGTTTTACTTTGAGGTGTACATGTTCAGGTTTGTTATATGGGTGAATTTTGTGTCATGGGGATTGATATCCAGCTGATTTCAGGACCCAGGTACGATGCATACTACGCGAAAGGGAGTTTTTTGATTCTCATCCCTCTCTCACCTTCCACCCTCGAGTATGCCCTGGCATCTATTGTGCCCTTCTTTCTGTTCATGTCTACACAATGTTTAGCTCCAACTTAGAACCTGCAGTGTTCGGTTTTCTGTTCTTGCCTCCATTTGCTTAGGATAATGACCTCTAGCTCCATCCATGTTGCTGCAAATGATATGATCTTATTCTTTTTATGGCTGCATATTATTCAGTGGTGTATACATACTATATTTTCTTTATCCAGTCTACCATTGATGGGCATTTGTTTCATTCTATGTTTTTGCTATTGTGAATAGTGTTTCAATGAGCATATGAATGCATGTATCCTTATGTATCCTTATGGTAGAACAATTTAGATTACCTTGCATACATATCCAAGAATGAGATTGCTGGGTAGTTCTGTTTTAAAGTTCTTTGAGATATTGCCAAACAGCTCTTTGTAGTGGCTGAACTAACTTACATTCCCACCGGCAGTGTATAAGCATTCCCTTTTCTCTGCAACCTTTCCAGCATCTGTTATTTTTGACTTTTTAATGAAAGCCATTTTCACTGGTGTGAGGTGGTATCTCTTTGTTTTGATTTGCATTTCTTTAATGATGAGTGATGATGGACATTTTTTCACATGCTTGTTGGCTGCATATGTGTTTTCTTTTGAAAAGTGTCTATGCATGTCCTTTGCCTACATTTCAATGGAGTTATTTCTTTGTTGCTTGTTGATATATAGATTGTGAACATTCTTAACACTCTTATCTAGAGTCTCAGGAATTTTAAGTAGTTCTTTAATTGTTAGTAGGAGAGGGCTTACTTTTTAGATACACTACCTTTTTAGTAAGTCTTCAAAACCAAAACTGGAGAAGTTAATAATAGTAATACTGCCAAAAATAAAAATATATCTCTTCCAAGGTCGAAAGGAAAACATTTAAAAAAAAAAAAAAAAACAAAATACAAAAACATCAGTGCACTGATGAAGGTATAGGTTTCTGTGATTTTTAAGTTGGGTAAAATATCCCATCATACCTTTCAAATTCATTAAGGTTTGTTGTTTATTTATGTGTGAAACTTAAATGGAATGTTAATTTAACCCTTTAAATGTAATAGAAGGGAATGCATATATCATTAAATCAAACTTAGTTAAAACCCATAACACAAATACAAATATTTAGTGCAGATAAAACATTTGTACAACAATATGTAAAACGGTCTTTTACACAAACAAACACCCCCAGGGATTTTTACTTTTATCATCAACTCAGACAGCAAACCTCGTCCATATGTCTTCTGCTTCTCCACACTTCTTGCACATCAACCACTATTTGATATTTAAGAAGCACTTTTTGTGATGAATGCAATGTGTTCATTAGACTTCATTCATTTTTGAGAAATAAATTCCATTTCTCAAAGGTTTTTGCAAAGCTCACATCCTGTTAGGCATATGGAGAGAATGACTCACAAAGAAATTGAAGAATATGATAAAAGTATTACCTAACACTGTCTCACTGGGGTCCAAATTTTTTTTCGAATCTAAACAGTACATACCAAACAGACGGAGTGTGAAAACAAATCTTTTCCGTGGGTGGCCTTATCATTACAGTCAAAACAATCCACATATATGGATGAGAGACATGTATCCAATAACCTTTATGTAACAACAAAAGTGGTAATTCAATATTTCTCAAAATAATTGTCCAATTTCTTTATGATGTCTAATTCATTTTCAAAATAATTTGATTTATATAAACATATTATTTTTGAAAACAAATGACTTATTAAAAATTCAGCATTATTCATATTATTAGAAACACATTGCCATCTAAATATCCTGGAATAGGGAAATAGTTAAGAAATTTATGTTCCATTAAACTCATAGATTCTTGTTCAGCCATCTATCAGAATTATCCTATTAAAGTCATGTAGAAAACTAAAAAAGTGTTTATCATTTAACAAGTGGTGGAAATAAACACACAATTCTATGAATACTGTGATTATAACTGAAAAATGTGCAAGGAATTTTATAAAGACTAGAATGAAATATGAAAAAATGAAAGAAATTATGTTTCATTGTTTGTAGCAACATTTTTTTTCTTATAAAACAGTTTATGTTGCTATAGTCTTCTCTGTATTATAATCAAAACTATAGTGAAATTTTATTTAGTAGATGACATCTGCTTGGATCTTTACCTCAGCCTTATAATTAAAAATTCATGAGATATTCTATTTCCAATAACTTCTTTTTGCCAGTTACAATGAGATTTCTTGAGACATTAAATATTTTTAATTGCCTGTAACAATCAGTCTTTGTAAGCCACTCTGATGAATGCTATTGCAATTTGCAAAATGCAATTATTGGAAATAGCAGATCTCATAAATTTTTTATTATAAGGCTGATGTAAAGTTCCAATCAAATGTCATGTACTATATTGTTGACCTTGAAATGCATTACTTATTTGATGGCCTTCATATGTAGCAATTTATTAATTCATTGAGTTAATGTTTGCAAAATCATGTGATTGGCATTAGTTAACAGGTGAAATAATAACATCTTAAACTGTTTTATAAATTTGGTATTGTACAGCATTAATAAATCAGGCCATACATTTTTTGTTTTTCAAAAAGTGTGAAATAATACTTCAGTGTTTGTTTTTCTCATATAAAAGAATTAATATGTAATTAAACCCAGTTGAGAATCCAAATTAGTGAACTTTTCCTTCTGACATGTTCGTGCTTCCTCTTAAAAAATGTTGCTGTGATTGTCCCCACGACCTTTGGCACGTGGTGTGACTCCCATAAATATGTTATGTTACATGGTAAAGAGACTTTGAAAATGTAATTAAGATTACAATCAAATTATGATTACACAAATTAGGGAGATTATTATGGATTATTCAATGGCCTTAATGTAATCATACGAGCCCTTAAATGTATCACAAGATCCTTCAGGTGTTGCTTCTCCAGCCAGAAACCTCTTGTGGCCAGCAGCACCTTCTGCATGAGTATTGCTCTGCCTGAGTATTGCTCCTGACTGCTGGGCTCATTCTGCCCACTCAGCCCTGCAGGCTACACTAGGGTCACACTATGGCCTGAATCCCACACCTGCCAAGTGTGAACCAGGTGTAGAGCGACAAGCCACTCCAGACAGGTTGACATCAAAAGTATAGCACTTTCTCTGGCTAGTAACAGAAGTGAAACAAGAGATTAAAAGCATAAGAAAGACTCAACCCACCGACCCACCATTGCTGACATCATGGTAAAAAGGATCACGTGGGGAAAACATGAGGGAGTGGAAGCTGCATGCACCCATGTCTGGACGAGGAGAATGCAGTGGCACCTGGAAGCTTGTAGACACCGGGAACCACAGAGCCTCAAAGAGGGTGTCACAGCCTTGGCTCAGGAAGTCTCTAGGTCTGGGCTCCCCAAAAGGCCATATCTTTTCTCTCCTTCTTGTCACTGCAGCTCCAGAGAGTGAAGGGGGTGTGGGGTGGGGGGGGGTAGGTTCAGCCCTGTTTGTGTTACAGCTCTTTTAGTTCTGCCATTCATCAGTCCAAGTTCTTGTTCCATGTCCAGGAAGAATGAAGTACACAGACAACTGGAGGGTGAGCAATGTGGAGAGGAGATTCATTGAGCAGCAGAAGAGTTCTCAGGAGACCCAGAGTGGGTAGCTTCTATCAGCAGGCAGATGGTCCCATCATCTTCCAGAGTCAGTTTAAGTCTGTTTTTTTTATGGGCATCAGAGGGGAAGAAGTGCCTGCTGATTGATCCATGGGTGGCCTTGAGCTGTACCAGAAAAAGCCACCAGTTCTCACTGGGGTCTGTGGATCTGGCAGCTCAGCCCCCAGGCTTCTGATTCTCACTAGCTTGAAGGTAGAGCTTAACTGGGGACACACCTCCTTCTGCCCAGGAGCCTGTTCTCCTCCTACTGCCATCAACCTACCCTCCATGGTGCCCATATTTTACAGGCTGCTTCTGCTGAGGGGTGCCTGCAGGCCCATGGTGAGCTGCCCTCAGCCCACACCTCAGCTCCCTCCCATGATCGTCAGTGCCCAAATCAAGAGCAGGCCAAGGCAGCAGGGGGTCTGGTTAGTCAGCTCTGGCCTGAGTGCGTGCACACCCAGCTGGATTGTGACAGCACTAGGGCTCAGCCTCAACTTTGTTCCAAAACTAGAGTGGGCACCGGGAGCCAGGAGAGGCCAGGCAGCAAGAGCAGGCACTTCAGAGCTTGCAGGGAAAGCAGGGCTTCTGGGGACCCTTAGTACAGGGATGTCCAGGTCTGTAGCTGAGACTAGTTGGCTGCAGCTGTGCCCGAACCTCCAACTCAGAAAAAGACGGGACTTCTGCCCTTTCCTGGCTCCAGGTGGCTCTATGGAGCCCCCGTGCGCTTCCCCCACTGCAGCCTGCATCATGGTAGCAGGCGCTCCAGATGGGCCATGGCTGCCATCAAAAGTATAGCACTTTCTCTGGCTAGTACCAGAAGGAGAAAGAGATTAAAAGCATGAGACTCAACCCACTGACCCCCCATTGCTGGCTTGATGGTAGAAAGGACAATGTGGGGAAAGCATTAGAAGAAAATCAATTCTGCCAACAATCAGTGAGATTGGTGGTGGACCCCAAAACTCAGCTGACAAACCCAGCAGATATAATACATTGATTTTAGCTGAATGAGACCCAGAGAAGAGAATCCAGTCAAGCTGCTACAGAATTTCATACCTTCAGAACTGTGAGATTACAAATGGGTATTGTTTTAAGATACTCTTTTTTCTTTTTTTTTTTTTTTTGTAAATTGTGGTAATGGTAGCAATAAAAACTGATATAATACTTGTCCTATTGACTTTGCATAAGGAAAATGGAAAGGTGGGTAAAGTTTGACTTAACTGATTTCTATATTTCTTTTCTCTATGTTTCTGCCTCTTCTTGTTTCCTTTTTTTCAGAAGCCATCCAAAGACAACTATCGAGGATAGACCTCTACCAAAGATAGCTTTTTCAAGATGAGTGCACCTATTCCAAATCATGCCAAGCAAAATTTCCTTTTTCTTTAAGTCTAGCTTGGAGTTGCTTCTTAGACTTCCCTGGTGGCATTTCCATTTCAAATTTGTATACAAGATGAGATAGCTCAAAAATAATAATTCTGAAATGGTGAAATTTCCATCATTCTAATAAACAGATGGAAGAGATATGGTAGGATGGGTGGATAATTTTTAATATGCCTTTTTTTTAAAGAGGACACTGCATTTTAATAAATATGTTGAATACATATAAATGTATTTGATCCTGTTCTCAAGTCTGTTTATTACTGATTTTCTTTTTTTTTTAATTTTTATTGTATTTTAGGTTTTGGGGTATATGTGAAGAACATGCAAGATTGTTGCATAGGTACACACGTGGCAGTGTGATTTGCTGCTTTCCTCCCCTTCACCTATATCTGGCATTTCTTCCCATGCTATCTCTCCCCACCTCCC
>CAUYLG010065253.1:0-26147 GCA_963573385.1 Cacajao melanocephalus | reverse complement strand
CCACAGGTGCATGCCACCAGGCCCAGCTAATTTTTGTATTTTTAGTAGAGACGGGGTTTCACCATGTTGGCCAGGATGGTCTCGATCTCTTGACCTCGTGATCCGCCTGCCTCGGCCTCCCAAAGTGCTGGGATTACAGGCGTGAGCCACTGTGCCCGGCCGAAGCTACAGTTTTTACACAAACCCAAGTGGTCCACAGACCACCCTATAAGGAATACAGCCTTGGAGTGAACCTCTCCATTTGGGTAGCAGATGGTGGACATACCCATGGGAGCTAGAATACCTATGAGGAAGTTGTGGCCACCTGCAGTGGGTGATTACCGAATACAGCTTAGGCAGGAGGCCCCTCATTGCATGACCCGCCTCCAATCCTCATCGCTTTGTGAAGGAACCTCTCCTTCACAGACCAAAGCACAAGTCAGTCTTGTCTCCTCAAGGCCCTCTCTCTCTCCCCCAGTTACCATGAGTCTTAATTGGACCAGCCTTTAGAGTTCATTGTGGTTTTCTGGGTGGAGGGGAGACAAAGTGGGTAGAATGTCTAACAAACCAGACAGAACAAATCAATCCCAGCCCATCCACATGGCCACAAGCTGGAGTCATCATGAGATCCCAACAGGGAGCTCTTTACCAAAACAACACAAACAGCAGCTAAGACATTCCAGTGGCTTCCCCCTTTTCTGTCCCCAAAGACACGTCCCAAAACCAAGATTCTCTCTGGTGAATCCCATGGTTCCAATGTTCTAATCATCCACAGCCCCTGGAAATTGGAAAACTGAAAACTGTTTCCCCACTCTGTGTCAGATGGGCTGGTTGGAGGATACACAGCTCTAGAGACATCAAGCATCTTCAAGGCACATCTCCAACAGTCTGTCTGAGAGTTCCATGAGGGTAAGAGGGGTTTGGGTAAGACGCCATCATTTAAGCATTCATCCCCTCTTCCCCCAAGAGACCCCTGTGACCTCCAGCTGTGGTCCCTGCCCAGAACCCACCCAACTCAATGAAACCGCCAGAGTGGCAGGAGAGGGGGCCTTCTGTGCATCAGCTCCTATATACTAATAATGACTCGGCCATCCAGGTGTGCCACTGCTGTGTGCACCATGCCCAGCACACCCACCATGCCCATTCTGGCATTTAAGGCCACCCAGGAACTCTTTGGTCAGTTCTTACAGTTCCTAAGGACTGAAGCCTTACCCTCTATTTGAGGTCAGGTAATTCCATCAACGGACCATATTCTTCCTGCCCCACATTCTGGGAAATTCAGTCCGACATGTAACTGCTTGGGTGATGGTGGAGTTACCCAGTAACAGAAGCAACTCTGTGGGTTGCAGGGGATCAGGAACCCTCAGCCCACAACCAGCACCCTGG
Organism: Cacajao melanocephalus; assembly: GCA_963573385.1. Taxonomy (NCBI): domain Eukaryota; kingdom Metazoa; phylum Chordata; class Mammalia; order Primates; family Pitheciidae; genus Cacajao; species Cacajao melanocephalus. Next base: position 24,782 of record CAUYLG010065253.1, on the reverse strand, counting down.
TCAAGAGTTCAGCAAGGCATCTGGCCAGCATGGGAAGGGGTCTTCCTGCCCTGGAAGCTTCCTCCTTATGACTGGGGAGTAGAGAGGCGTGTCTACCTGGCCCAGAGAATGTCTGGTTCAGAGAAGTGAAGAGAGGGAAGTGAGAGACGGCAGGTTTAGGTTCTCATTTATGACCGCTCCCACTTCCCTTCTGTTTTACCAAACACCCTGGCTCTCCAGACAAGCCTCAGAGCCAGACAGGAACTTGAGGAACGTGGTCAGGAGTCAGGTCTGGGCAACATTTTCCCAGGCGATCCTACCACTTCTCACACCGAGGCCCATCAGCCCGGAGCCCCGACCTCTTAGGTGGCATGCCTGGCAGGTGGTAGCTGCTGAGGAATCTGCTAAGAATCTAGTCCCTGAACACTTAACATTTCCTCCCAAACATTCAAACATTTAAGAGGTTTCTAAACCACTTTCAATGATTGGTAGATTAATAGGTTAACAGGGCCTTCAAAACCTTAGAAATGTACGCTCAGAGCCAGACAGATTAGTGACTGAGAAGATCGTTTGGGGCAGAGGAAAATTAGGTGCCCCACGCACCTAGGCAGACTACTGGCAGGGGACTGTCCAAGCTCAAACCCCTGCCTGCCAAGAGATAAGCTGACTGCAGCAGCGAAGCAGGCCACGCACCTCTGTGCTCTTGGGGTGGCAGAATGTCTGCTCATTCTTATTTTCTTCTTTGTACTTTGTGTAGTTTCCAAATTTTCCACAATAAATATCACTTTTTTTTTTAATTAAGAGAAAAATGGGTGGCACATTAAGCTGGTCAGTCTTTTCAAAGCAACTGCTTCACATGGAAAAGGACTCACAGAAATGATCCTCTCCGAGTATGGTCAAACCCAACTCCTGGATATTATCCTAAAATGCAGGAAAACATGCACATGAAAGGAATATTTATAGAGGCATTATCTATGATAGGCCAAAACTGGAAACCACGAATGTGTCCAATAATGGGAGAATGATTAGGAGAGGACATGTCAGCAGCTGAGACGGGAGGCAGCTGGGAAGAGGGACGGCCCAGGCCCAGCCCCAAGTGACCGCACTGTTTCCTTCCTGAAGGGAAGTGGGCAGATCCCAAACTGCTTCTAGAAGGCAATTCTGGCCTCAACAGCCACCCTTCTGGAAAGAGAGAGTGGCAGGCTCTCATTTGCATAATAAAATAGGAACTTTGCCCTTCACATGCTGAGTACCCAAAGCAAATATTCAGGTCAGTACAAAATTGCCATTACTTTTAATGGCAAAAACCGCAATTACTTTTGCACCAACCTCATAGTTCCCTTTTCCATGAAGACCGAAGAAAACCTCTGAACTTGGAGCCAGGAGTCCACACAGCCTGCTCTCCAGCTCCTGTCAAACAACTGCCACGAGACAGTCTCCAAGACGTGCTCAAGAGCATCTCAAAGGACTTTTGCCTCTCTGAGGTTAAACCTCTGGGAACAGTGGAGCCCGAGTTCATTACCTCAGCTCCCCGCAGAAATGACTTCCTACAAGCGTGATTTAACACCATACCTGTGGCATTCACTGGGAGTTGACTTAAGAGACGAGCACACAAAAAGTGTCTGTGTGTTCCATGAAACTAACACAGCACTGTCTACTGAACCACTCTCCTATTAGTGCTTACCAAAAGTGCCCCTTTCTCGTGAACTGGCATACTTTCTTTTACTAAGAAATAAACACTCTGATACCTCCAAGTTATCTTTTTGCTTTGGCTGCCAGGAAGCTCATAACCAGGGTCAGTGCTGACTTACAAAAACTAACCCTCTTTTAATATTAGGCTAGGTGAAATAAGCCAGACATACCAAATACTACATAATCTGACTTGTACATGGAATCTAAAAAAATATCAAACTCAGAAGCAGAGAGTAGAATGGTGGGTACTAGAGCTGGGGGGTTGAGGAGAAATGGGAAGATGTTGGTCAAAGGGTATAAACTTTCAGTCAGGATGGTTACTATTGCCAATAATACTACAGTTGAGCCACCAGAATAACATGTGGGTAAGAGGCAACGACCCCTACACTCCCACCATGCAGTAGAAAATCCATGTACAATTGACTCTCTAAAAACTTAACTGTTGTAGCCTACTGTTGACTAGAAGCCTCACCTATAACATAAACAGCTGATTATAAATACATCGACATCCATGTTGTATGTTATATACTGTATTCTTACAATAAAGTGACCTAAAGAAAAAAATGTTAAGAAAATCATAAGAAAGAGAAACTATATTTCCTACTCATTAAGTAGAAATGGATCATCATGAAGGTCTTCATCCTGGTTGTCTTCACATTGAGTAGGCTGAGGAGGAGCACGAGGAGGAAGAAGAGGAGGAGGAGGAGGTGTTGGTCTTGCTGTCTCAAGGGTGGCAGAGGCAGAAGAGGTGGAGGAGTTGGAAGGGGAGGCAGGAGAGACAGGCACACTCAGTGTAACTTTTATGAAAGATAAATCTGCTTCTAAGTGAACCTGCACAGTTCAAACCTGGGATGTTCAAGGGCTGGTTGTATATGGTTCATTTGACATTTGCTAAGACAGCAGATCTTAATGTCCTTATCACACACACACACACACACACACACTGACAACTATGTGAGGTGAAGGATGTGTTCATTAACTTGATTGTGATAATCATCTCACAGTGTACATGTCTATCAAATCATCATGTTGTATAACTGAAATATGTATAATTTTAAATTTTCAATTATACCTCAATAAAGCTGGGGGATTACATTAAATTTTTTAAAAACCTAACCTCTTTTAACATTGTTTTCTTAACAATTGTCTCATCCCCACTATGACATAGCTCTGTATCTTCTAACTTTAATTTTAAACTCTGGCCCAGGCACAGTGGCTCACGCCTGTAATCCCAGCATTTTGGGAAGCCAAGGTGAGAGGATCACTTAAGGCCAGGAGCTTGAAAGCAGCTCTAGTGACTTGACAAGACCCCATCTCTATTAAAAAAAAAAAATTAAACAACAAAAAACTTCCGAAGGCCGGGTGTAGTGGCTCACATTGGTAATCATCGCACTTTAGAAGGCCAAGGTAGGATGATCTCTTGAGACCAGGAGTTTGAGACCAGCCTGGTAAGTATAGCCAGACCCTGTCTCTACAAAAAAATGTAAAAACTACCCAGGCATGGTGGCACGCACCTGTAGTCCCAGCTACTCAGAGGGGGCTTAGGTGGGAGGATCCCTTGAGGCCAGGAGTTTGAGGCTGCAGTGAGCTCTGATAGCACCACTGCACACCAGCCTGGGTGACACAGTGAAACCCTGTCTCTCAAACAAAATAACAAAAAAACTCTCTTTTATACACAAGCCTTTTAACATATCCACCTCAAATGCTTTTTGGAAAGAGGCAGGAAAGTACAAATAAACAGCTATTTATGAAATAATCTCTGTACTTGGATCTCACTTTCTCCAGGGAAGGAACATAAAGGCTGTGTAGCTACATAAGAAAAAGTGTTTTTGATAAAATGCCAAGTGGGGAAATAAAAAAGCAGAGCTAAATTTTATACACACCATGATTACCACTATCAGAATAACACAGGCATGGAAATTAAAAATAAAAATAGGTTTCTGAAAATACAAACGGTTGTGTTTAGGAGAAAGGGTCTAAGATGGTCATTTTTCTCCCCTAACTTATTTATCTTCTCAAATGGAAACAGAGGCTCATGTGGGTGAAGCAAGTAAGGCAGGCAGAGGCTAGAAACACAGCGTTCCCCTAGGTGCCCTGATGCATCTCACAGGCCGCCACATGGGATGAGGGGGTGGGCTACAGGCCCTATATGAATCCTGAGGGACTAGCCCCCAGTGAGTGGTGCCATGGATTTCAGGGTCTTGGATAAAAATTGCCTGTACACTCAAGTCACAGCTGTTTGAGATCCTTGCAATACCCCTGAGATGTTCTGATCACTCCCTCACAACTGGGCACCTGGGGAGGGGCACAGAAGGAGGAGCCAGGGGCCATGACCCCAGACCCAGATGCCTAGGACTTGGTGGGCAAACTACTGCTCCTCATCCCTCCAGCGCCAGATCAGAAGCCACTCCCTGCAGGAAGCATTCCTCATCCACCTCCAGAAAATACCCCCATGCCCAACCGACAGGCATTCACACCCACCCAGCCTGTACTTCTCCTTCACAAGGCACCCCGAAAGCTTGGCTTTGACACCCTTCTACCCCCTGGACCACAAGCTCTGGCCCAGTACAGCTGTGGCTGGTGTGCAGCCCACATCAGCGGAGTGGCCACCAGAGAGAATGGTTCACCCTCTGCACACGGCCAAGGTTTGGCCAACTGGGCTAGCAGCTTCCCCGAGTCGGGATCCCGTGATGCCAGAATGGCTGGCAGCTGCCTTTATTGCCCTACATCTCTTATGGTAACAGCCCACATCCAGGGCAGGGGCACCCGGGTGGTCTGAGGAGGGGGTAGAGGCAGGGTCTGCTGCTCAAATTCCCACCTAGCCTTGGCGAGTGAGCGGGAGAGGCAGGGCTGACTCACCAGCTCGCAGGTGGAGTGAGCTCATTCCCTTCCAGGGCACCCTTGGAATTGAAAACCCACGGCAGTGATGGTTCCCATGGCAACGGGCCAGCACCTCCTCCACAGCCGCCTTCCCTGGAGCACCATTTGCCTGTGCCCACGGGTCACTTACCCTCCCTCCCCAGCCTAAATCTCAGAACGCAGAGTAAGGAGAGGCCTTGAAGGCCAGGCAATGCACAGCCCCTTCCCTCCACACCCCAGCCCTGCCTGCTTCCAACCTGAGACTGCTTCAACACATTCAAGACCATGAAACTCTCGCCCAGCCGTGCATCCCTTCTTTGGAAGGCTGTTAGAAATTCTATTCTGAGCTAGATTCCATCTCCACACAACGCTCACCAAGTCCTACTTCTCCCCATTGGGTCTACCCAACACATCCTCTCTTCCAAATGACAGCCTGGAGCCTGCTCTAAGCAGCCCAGGTCAATCAAATAGTCCCAACACGGTTCCGCCCTTCTGCACCCGCTGTGTAGGTTCTCTGCATGGGGTTACACTGGTCTATAATCCTCTCAATGTGTGGAGTCTAATTCAGACAGCCACGCACTGAGTAGGTCTCAGGACATGCTTGGTGCCTGCTACTGCCCCCAAGATGCCCGGAGCCTGTCCCCCGCTGACTCACCAGTCCTCACTGTTGCCCACGCCGAAGCATCTTTCACTCCAGCTGCACCCAGCCCAATCCTCACTCGCCTCCTCCCCCTCCCTCCCTAGAACTTTGCACTCCCTTTTTTTTTGCCTTTGGTCACACTCTGCAGGCCCACCTCCCCTTGACCCGGCCCGCCACCGGCTTGGCCTGACTCACATAGTCCAGATTTGAGTTTTAGCTCACATGATCACCTCCTCCAGGAAGTCCTATCTGCCTCCTCCAGGATGGGCTGGAGCCTTCCTTGAAACTCCATTCACTATACCGGATGTGATATCTTGGTATATGACAAGGAAATTGCCCGTCCCTGGGTCTCTCACCCATGGGCCCCCTTAGAGACAAGAGACCATGCCTCTGCCCCTTATCTGGAAAGAATGTCTGCTTTATGTTTGTTAAGTCTGGGTGGCAAACAGGTAGATACTCATTTTATTATTCTCAATACTTTTTCTTATGTTTGAAATGACAACTTTAAACAAAGATGATCCACAGTAAACCTGAGTAGATGAGCTGGGGCTGGCTGCAGCGCCTTCTGCCCCAATGTGTGTTTGAGAATCTCATGTATCCAGCTGAACTCACCCTTCAGAAACTTTCCTCCCACCTGGGGCTGGAACCCAACACCACCTGGCCAGTTATCCAGAGCAGTTAGTTCACACCCTCAGGTGAGCACCGGCAGCTTGCCTAGCATGGCAGCACCACAGAGATGAGCTTTTATTCACACTATATCATTTCTTCTCTGCTTGTTCTTCCTCACTTGAGAAGTTCCTAGTAGTTCACACTAGCACACTAATCTCAGTACCAATAAAATAGCCCAGATAGTTAAATATTACAGGCAATTCTGTTACTAATTGCTGAAGCTGAGTAATGAGTACATGGGAAATCACTATACTATTCTCTCTACTCCTGTGTGTGAATTCTCCAAAACAAACTTTTAAAAATTCATTTATTTATTCATGCAACTATCATGCATTGTGGATAAAGACAGAAATAAGAATCATCTCCCCATGAACTGGTAATTTATCAAATTCTAAATTGCGTGCTACCTTATCCCACCCCAGGAATTAAATATCTATCAGCATTTGTAACATAAAGGTTATGCTGACCTATCCAAGCAAATGAACAGCAAAAAAGGAGCTCCAGCACTGCCTCTCCTGGACTATAGGGAGCAAGGAGCCTCTCCAGCCCTGCCTACTCCACCTACACTTGAAGGCTCCCATGCACACGGGCATCATCGAAAGGCAGCAAGGGGCTGCAGGAAGCCAAAAGCATTCCTCCAACTTAAAGGCAACTTTCCCTCAAACGACAGGATTCAAGGACCTCCATTTTACCATTACGACTTTTCTATAAAGCCCCCGCCCAACCCTGAGCCACCCCCACCTCTACCGTTCAACACAGCACTGGGACTTCAGTCTCCATGACCAGAGAGGGGCCACTTCCCTGGTGCACAGGAATGCACAGGTCAGGAGAGAAGCATCTGGGGCCCGGGGAGAGTGGAGACTCAGCTCCATCTCTCATGAGGCACATCCTTTCTCCAGCTAGGGTTGACGGCTGGTGCTTGCCACCAGAAGGAATGACCTGGCAGAGAGGAAGCAACCAGGACAGTGATTAGCAGTGTGAGCTCTGGCCAGGCAGCCCTGAAATCAAAGCCCAGCTGCCCCACTAAAAGCTTTGAGTTGGGGGAAATTATTTAAACTCTCTAAGCCTCAGTTCCTTCTGTAAAGTGGGACTAAAAATGTTAAAGTACCTTTTCTTCATAGGGCGGCTATGATGATTCCTTGGCATAAACCACGTAATGGACTTAGCACAGGGCTGGACATGCGGTATTAAGTGCTAGCTGTTAATACCAAGATTGCTGCTGCCACCAGGCTGCCTCTGTCCTGCAGGCTCATTTCTCCATTCCCTCCTCAACTGCAAACTCAAGAGCCAGTCCCAGGAACATCAGAGAATAAGGGTCGGCATGTGGATCACTACCTCCAACTTGGCAGGGTACAGATGCCTGCATGTGTGAAATTCATCTGAAATTGACCACCCACACACTAGCCAGAACCCCAACAGCTTCATCTGCCTTCAGAATACGGAGTCCTGCCCCATGTGCATCTATCTGCAGGTGTTCTGGAGCCCACCTGCAAGGATGACTTCAGAAGATGGCTTACGTGTACCCAGAATAAAGAATCCTTACCAAATCTAGCCCCACAAGGAATGAACTCATGGCAGAGTGTCCTTGGACAAATCAGATCACCACTGTGGACCTCGTCCCTTTATCTGAGGGAGGAGAGGGGTAGGTGACAGTGCAGGTCCTTTCTGGCTTAGGCATTCTATTGATTTCTTCAAACTGCTGCAAACGAGAGAAGGGGCAGAGCTAGGCTCTGGAAATAAACAAGTGAAAGACAAGGCCATCTATTGACACCAGTCCCTTGGGCAGATTCCAGGCTGAAAGCCTTGCTCCCTGGCTCCAGTCAGTGTTTTAGACCCACTGAGCCCACAGGCAAGCAGCCTCCTCTCACCAGGGCTGTGGGTCAGCCAAGCCTACACAAAGGACCAATTATCATCAGTCCACCTTGCAGTCCTTCTGAGCCACCTCCAGCATCCCCACCCCCAGACACACCTGGAGCACCCAGGCTAGAAGGCAGAGCTAAGGTACCCTTCACCAGTCCCAAACAAGGGAGAGTGCCTCCTCAACTCTCACCTCCCCAGGCACCTGGCCTCCCACTCCGGACCACACCCTAAGCAGGTATTTCCAGAGACAGAGCCCAGGACACACAGAGCACTGGCTTCTGGGTCTGTCTATAAAGGAAACACATTCACCTGGCCCCACTTGCGCCCTCCCTAGAGGGTGAGAACAAATTCCTCAAAGCTAAGGACACAGAGGGCTCCTAGAGAAGCTGTGTTCGCAGAATAGTCAATTTCAGGGCCAGGCTAAGAAGCCCTGGAGTCAACTGCAAGGTCACCTTTAGAAGTGCCTGACTTGGATGAGAGTGGTGGCTCATGCCTGTAATCCCAGCACTTTGGGAGGCTGAGGCAGGACATAGGTTAAGCCCAGGAGTTTGAGACCAGCCTTGCATAACACAGCAAGACCTGTCCCTACAAAAAAATAAACAAAATTGTCTGGGCATGATGACACACTCCTGTGGTCCCTTGCTACTTGGGAGACTGAGGTGGGAGACTCACTTGAGCCCAGGAGGTAGAGGCTGCAGTGAGCTGAGATTATGCCACGGCACTCCAGCCTAGGTGACAGAGTGAGACCCTGTCTCAAAAAATAAAAACATAAATAATTTTGTTTTAAAAAGAAAAAAGAAGTGCTTGACTCTGCTGAGTGTCCCCCAAGAGGGCAGAAACACAGAATGTTGGCATCACCCCAGACCCCAGAGATCATCTGCCATGAGATAATCCAAGCACAGCCTTCACAACAGAGCCCCACCACCATCCTACCACCCAATTTCTTTACTTATAGGTGGGTTCTGGGTGTGACTTATCCAGCATCACAAAGTGACCACAGACAGCACTAAGACAAGACCTCGGGTCTCCTGAGGCCCTGGTACCTAACACCCAACCATTCTTCCTGTTCCTGAGGGACAAGGTAGGTTTCTGTCAAGCAGCTCTCTGGCCTAATAAGTCAAAAAAGACAGTCTTTTCCCACCTATCCCCACTCCCAAAGTCCCAACAGAAAGGGAGCAGGAGGCTAGTGAAAACTTTGCTGAACCCGCATCCTGGCAAGCTGGAGGCCCCACAGTTATCTAGATCCACATCCCTTGGGATACTTGGCTAAAGACAGTGGGCTGGTGACATCCAACACTCAAGAGAGAACCCTCAGGGGAGGGGCTGAAAGGAGAAGGAAAACCAAGGCCTAGGTTTTACTTCCTTTAAGGTCCTCAAACCCACACAAAAGGACCAGAAATTCCCTGTGATTTTCTGAAGCACGGCCCAGCCAAATGCAATAACCCCACCCTCCAGAGAGGAAGGGGCAGGGTGCAGAGGGACGTGTTATCATGGCCAGCACCTTGGGAGAGGAAGCTGATGGGTAGCTAGCCAAAGGAAAAATGCAGCTGGGCTAGCTGGTAGGGAGCTGGGAGGTCTGTGCCAGCTCCAACAAGCCCACCATTGGAGGCACCAGCTCAGAGAGGGGCGCTGAGCAGCATGGTAGGGACTGAGGTCATCCTAGGCTATGACCCCATCCCAATGACAACACCAGCTTCTCTGGCCTCCTTTGATTCCAGGACACATCTCTGAGTACCGAGGAGCCAACTGGGCCTCTGCCCTGGTCCCAGGAATCAACCTCATCTCTGGGGTGCTCCTTGGTGACTCGGAGCACCGCCACCTAGGCCCTCAGAATCTGTCAGTTGTCTCCTGCTGGACTACAGCTGCCACACTCCAGTCCAGAAGCCCTCACCATCACCGTTCATCAACATTGGATACTCGGTAAATACCTAATATGTGCAAACTTGGCTCTTGCTTACCTGCTCTTTGGGGAGCTGGGATGACTGATCAGGGAGCTTCTGAGAATCGGTTCCCAGGGGACCCCAGGAGACTCACAAACCCACCTTTGATCATACAAGGAGCCTCAGATCAGTCACAGATCAGCGACATCCCCTGGGAATCCTTTAAACGTCTTTAGAGAGGAGAGTTTCACAACAGTGCCCCAAGAAAGTGTAATGAAGGCAGGCAGGCTGCCACACATCTGTCCTTTCTGACTTTCTCTAGCCCAGGTACTAACTGGGCAAGGCAATGGCTGAGTGGCTGAGAGCAAGGAGATAAGGAGAAGGCAAGAGCAGGAAGTCAGGCAGGGACAAGGGCCTCTCAACTGGGACCCCACTTGCTGTCCTTGGAGTCCAGGAATGGGCCTGACGGAGTGGGGCTCCCCATATCTAGCCTCTTCCAAAACTCTACATGCAGCCCAAGCTTCATGTCCAGAGCACAGTCTCTTGTCTTGCAGAGAACAACCAGTTTCCAAATAGTGCAAGATGCTGCTGTGAGCCATAAAATAGAAACTCAATTAGAAGCATTCCCAAATTCACTGTAGCTTTTCTTTAGGACATATTTGCTTCATCAAGAAGTAATAAAAGCACAACTGCTACCCTGGGAGGAGAAAAAAAATGGTAATGTGGTGCAGGTCCCAAAGAGCCTGAATCTCAAGCCCAGGAAAAGAGGGCAGCAGGCAAGGGACCAGGGACCCATAGGGACGGGTACCAGATGCCACACACACACGTGGGTGGAAAGAGAGTAAGACACTGAGACTGATATCTCATGCCATCCCTCATCAAACATCAGCAAGTCTTTGAACTCTGGCAGGGTGCAGGGCGGCAGGTGTAACATAAGAAAGTCACCACAGAGGCAGGAAGCCAGGTTCCAGTCCCACCTGCTGCCTACAAGGAGCTATGTGACCTGGGCAAGTGCTTTGGAACTCAGTAGTCTCAGCCACAAAACAGGGATGGCAGAGCTCCCACCAAGTCTACCTTTACAGCTCCAGGGCACAGGAGAGGTGGGAGCGAAAGGAGCAATGAACAGAGTGATGCGTTGGGTATGACCCCATCTACACAAAGTTTTAACAGGCACAAAGACACAGACAGCGACATAGGCAAGAAATGTACAGGAACAAAAATACCAAACTTGGAACAGTGGTCAGCTCTGGTGAGGGAAGGTTATGAGATCGGGGGGAGAACACGGGGGCTGCAACTCTACAAGGTACCCTTTCCTGAAAACAAAAATCTGAAGCCAACATGGTCTTTGTGAGCTGGCTTCAAGAGCAGAAAATCTAGAAATACTTGCTGTAACCACCTGAACCTTTCAGGTCTTTCCAAATACCCTCAAATCTCTTTTACCTCCCACTAAGCCATCACATATGGGTATCGTGAGGATTACACTAATATCTGTAAAACACTTAGAAATGTGCCTGACCCAAAGCACAGTACCAGCGCTGGCTGATGCTGGGGGCGGGGCTGGGGGGATGCACGGATGCTCAGCTCCATATTCCCAGAACAGTCCCTGTGCTAGCAAGGGGTCCCATGCTGAGCTTGCCTCTGAACCAGTTCTGGGGAAAAGGCATCAGGTACGGGTCCTCCAGCCAGGCACCTCTGCGTGCTACTGTGGCCTCCTTGCCTGTACCAAGCAGGTTCACAGAGAGGGTGGCACACAGGCCCACTAGATACATGAACTTCTATTAAAAAAGAGAGCAAAAAAGAGAGAAAAAATAAAAAGAGAAAAAGAAAACTACAAAGCAAAGCTTCATTTGGAGCTAAAGTTTGAAAAAATATTCAGATTTCTAATAAGAGGCCTCGGGCTTCGTGCATGCAAAGACACCTCCACGCAGCCCCAACCACCAGTAACCAAGATGAAGAGCAGGAAACCAGGGGTCTGGCCCCATTTCCCTGCCTCCAGGAAAACACAATTCATAAGCCACCTCCTGCGTCTCTCAGCTCCCAGGGGAGAGTCTGGAAAAGTGCTTTGGGTTCCTGGAAAGAAAGGCCCTTCCAAAATATCGGGAACTCGACTGCAGAGTGCCATTATCTATTATCTGGAGGATGTCTGCGGTGTTTAAAAGGGAGCCACTCCTCTGTCAAGGTCAAGGAGGTGGCCAAAAACAACAGAGGGGCTTCTTGGAGCCAGAGAGACACACACACACTCCATGCTCACAGACCCGACAGACACAAGCGTCAAGACAGAGGACCTTGGTGGAGGCTGCCCTCCTTTTCCTGGACCAAGCCCTCGTATTGGGGGTGTCGAGACTGGACTGAGAAGAATTAAAAGCTCCACTTCTCGCTCTAGCCCCAAACCACAGACTGTTATGCATGAACATCTCCATATCAGACATAAGGAGGAAAGATAGAGGCTGATTTCAACAACCCCCTGCCGCCCACATGCAAGGCTTGGTGCCTCCTCCAGCCTGGAAAGCCAGGTTCCATTAGGGGACCGGCCTGAAGGAGCCCACCCACCTTGAAGTTGCCTCTCCTCCTGTCATTTCACCTACAGATGATTTGAAAATAGAGCTCAGATGCTGTCTCACTCCCATCAATTATAATCAGCTTTGCAGACAGCGTTTAAAAAATAAATCTTCAGGCCCATAAGAATGCTCCCCTACAAGCCCTGGCCTGGCCTCAAATCACAGGCCTTGTGACCACACTCCCAACAGCGCACGATCACCCACCACCAGGAAACAGGAAGAACAAGGTAATGGAGAGGCGGCTCCCTTCCCACAGCCAACTGCTCTTCTGCCTCGAGCTGAACATTTAGGGCCTCTGACTTAGGCCTGAAAGGTTCAAAGCTGGGGGTCAGGAAATGGCACTGCCCCCACACCCGACTTGGTGCTGTCCTGTGGACTGGCTCAAACGCTCCCCAACCCTGCAGTGCCAAAAGCTAACCCAAGCCCCCCACTCCACTCCCTCATCAACTTTCTAAATCATCTCAAGGCTTAAACAAGAACCTCAAACGTTACGGGTTTCACGTGCACAGGCTTTTAGTATCAAAATAAACCTGAGCCTCAGCTGCCTGGTTCAAAGCCTGTTTAGTTCCTGTGGTGACCACAAAGGAAGACTCTCTGAACAAAGAGAAGGACAGACAGAACAGGTGAAACTGAAGAAACCAAAACAAGAGAGAAGGGGAGGGTGCTGCCGAATGTGAAAGCAGGGAAGCTTCCCTGCTGGGGTCAGCACCAGAACTGGGGAGGCCTCCAGGTTCAGGAGACTCGAATCTATTCCTGACAGTTACTGCTTCAACTGAAAAATGCAGAGAAATACAACTTGCATCCTTCACTACCTTTAAAACCAAGGAAAGTACCTTCACTGAGGCCTATGTCCATCCCCTTAACCTCACAGACCCTCCTGTCAAAGACCTGGATTGAAAACCAACTCTACTTCCAGGCTTCAGAAGTCCTGGTAAAGTCGCTTCACCTCTCTGAGCCTTACTTTTCCTGTATGTAAAATGGGGATAAGACCTCCCAAGTTTGCTCACCACAGTTACTGGAGAGAAAGCCACACATGAAAGCACAAATGTTAAAAAATATGCCGTGTTGAGTTGTTCTCTTATTTCAATTCTATATAAGCCTTGCCTCCCAATTAAAACATAAACCCCTTAATAGCAAAGAGTACGTCTGTACTTCTGGTTAAGAGCTGAGTTCTGAGGTCAATCTGACTAATCTCGGGCAAGTTACTTAACCTCCCTTAGCTTCAATTTCCCTGTCTGTACCAAGGAAATTAACAGTCCCTTCCCTAAAGAGTTGTTTGACATACGGAGGTAATCCAAACCATTCAACCTTCAATCAGTGTGAACTATTAGTCTGTGTGCTTATTTGGAAAACCAAGACCTCGTTAATAAATCCCGGTTGGTTGGTTGGTTGATACAAAACAGAGAACGCACCTTTCCAGCCTTCCCTCTCTCATCTTCTCTTCTTTCCTTCCTAGGAGGTGGACAATGTTTACATTTACCTCCCAGTACCCTGGGCTTGTGAAATGCTTTGAACCAAAACGAACGGTTCCCTTTAAAGGCCAAGGGTACCGGCACCTTCGTTTACAGGCCTCTCTCGCTGTGTGGCTGTGAGCATGTTATTCTCTGTCTCTAACCTCAGGATCTTCATCTATGAAGTGTGATCATCCCACATACCTTACAAGGCTGTTGTCAACGTTAAATGAAGCCACTGACAGAACGCGTCTGACACACACTCCATGTGCAAGAAGGGTTTCCCTAGGTCCCCCAGCCCTGACCTGTGGGTGACAGGCCTAGGGAAAACCCCACTCTCTTTCAATGGAGAACAGATCCCCACCCCAGAAGTAGCCTGCTGTAGCGAAGGACCAAGGAGGCAGTTTCCAGGGGAACAGCATCCTCTGCATCTACACCCGATTTCCATCCTTGGCTGCCTTTTATTCTCCTCCCGCCTCTGTAGTGGGCTAAGTCACCTTTCCTCACCATTGCTAGGCAACCTCCAAGAGTGGTGCAGCTGCGTCCTTCGGGGAGTACCCTGGCCCTGCCCTCCCCTTCCCCTGACTAGGACCCTGCCCCACTTGGACTCCCACCCTGCCAACCCTGGGGAGAGCAGACAGAGAGAAGCAATCCCAGGCCAACAGAGTTCATAGACAGGTCGGGGAGGAATTTTCCCCAAAGACTGAGACTTAGGATAATGAAGGCCACCCTCTCCCCACCCCATCAGTCTTCTGTTTGCCTGTGCTTACGTGTGATGTATTCCCGGTCAGTTTCCAAGGAAAGAGCCACATCCTTCATCCTGCTTTCTACAAAAGCTCCCGCCCTTATCTTTCTCTTCTAGACTCCTCTCATTCACCATGAACCCGGACCCGAACCCCAAACAGGGGGCATGACAGAGAAGGGGACACACAAACAAGGGAAGAGGGACAAGGACGGCAGGAGCCATCGGAAATCCTGTGAGTGTTTGTTTACCTCTGGGATGACAGGCAATTGTCATTTTCTTCTTTACATTAGTTAATTTCTTAGGTTTTTGAAAATTGAGATAAAATTCCAAGCCATAAAAGTCACCATTTTAAAATATATAATCCAGTGGTTTCGGGTATATTCGTGAGGTTGTGAAACCACCACTAACTATCCAATTCCAGAGCATTTCCATTACCGGGGTTTTGTTTGTATATGTTTATCTTGGGTTAAGTGTTCTACCCACGCAAGCATTTGTTGTATAAGCAGCAGAGCAAAGCTGAGGAGTAAAAATGCTGGAGCCTGACTGCCCGGCTTCAGATCCCAGCTCCACCACTTGCTGGCAGCGTGAGCCTGGAAGAGTTCTGCAGCTGCTCAGAGCCAGTTCTCTCATCTGCAAAATGGGATAATAGGAGGACCCAGCTCAAGGGTTAGATGTGCTCATGCATGTAGAGTCCTTAGGACTGTTGCTGATAATTAGCATGTGCTCAGAAACAGCGAGCCACTATAATTATTATAAGAAGATAAACTTTGTTAACTTTCACGGCAGAATGGTGCACGCAGAAAGGGCAAGTTGGGGTCATGAATGTTGCCCCACACAGCTTTGAGACCTGCCCATCACTAGACCAGACTCACCGTGCCCAGATAACCGGACTCACCCACCATATAACCCCCCAGGATGACATGACACAGGGGAAAGCAGGCGAGGCAGGGACAGGGGAGCCTGAGCGACCCTCTCCATGCATTCCCCCCACCCGCTGAGAAGGAAGGATTCCAGGGAGCTTGGACTTGATGCATCGCTTGGGACAGGTGAGAAATTGACATGGTTTGGCTGTGTCCCCACCTAAATCTCATCTTGCATTGTAGTTCCCATAATCTCCATGTATCGTAGGAGGGGCCTGGTGGGAGGTGATTTAATCACGGGGGTGGTTACCCCTTTGCTGTTCTTGTGATAGTGAGTGAGTTCTCACAGGAGATGATGGTTTTACATGGGGCTCTTCCCCACCTTCGCTCTTCTGCACTTCTCCTTCCTGTAGCCATGTGAAGGACGGTTCGCTTCCCCTTCTGCCATGATTTTACGTTTCCTAAGGCCTCCCCAGCCAGCTGAACTGAGTCAACTAAACATCTTTGCTTTATAAATTACCCAGTCTTGGGTATGTCTTTATTAGAAGCATGAGAATGGACAAATACAGAAACCTTGCTCATGTTTGAAGAGAGAGGAAGGAGGGGTTCCAGGGTGGCTCTAAGCCCTAGTTTGCTGTGTCTCCTGCCCCCACCACTCCTACGACTCCTTGCCTCAGTCAGATCCAAGTTTGAGCAAACAGTACTTAGGAGGCCACTGGCACTGGCACCTCGGGAGATGGAGCCAGAGCCCTGGGCTGAATTGAATCCTGAGTCCAGTGAGGGCTGATCCATCTGCCAGAACTAAGGAAGCAGACTCAGGGGGTTTCCTCTGCCCGTGGCCTCTCTGCCATGACCTCTGTGGGGAGGTGCAGACTAGAACTGCCCAAACCATCTCAGCTGGTGGGCTCCAGGACCCCACCAGCATCCGTGGTCAGTAACTCAGCCCAACCCACGGCCACCCCTTGCAGAGACATGGGTCTCTATGCACTCTAAAGAGGGCATAAAAGCAGGGCCGGTGAGGAAGGTGCCCTTTGGCTCCATACCAGGTCCAGGAAAACCACAGGTGGGTTACACATAGGGGCAGCTCGGGCAGGGTTAGCTGGCTGGGATGATCCCAACAATATCTATACAGAGGTATGGACGTAAGAGTCCGGTCTGTGACCTGTCCAGATGGCCTGGCCAACTCTCACAGAAAGGTAAGAGGTCAGCTCCAGGAGGGGCAAAACAAATGGAAAAGAACAATGAAGCTGGGCATAGTGGCTCATGCCTGTAATCACAGCACTTTGGAAGGCTGAGGCAGGAGGATCACTTGAGGCCAAGAACTCAAGATCAGCCTGGGCAACATAGTGAGACACCCCCCATCTCCATAAAACATAAATTTAAACATTTAAAACTATAATAGAAGAATGATAAAGGAGAATAATGGGAGGGGGTGTTCCCCAGCATGGATACTCACTGTGCTCTGCTCTGCCCTTTCAGGCATCTCCCCTCTCCCCACCTCTGTCCTACAACACCACACACACACACACACACACACACACACACACACACACACACACAGCCTAACTGCCAGGGAAAGGTAAGGCTCCCTAGAAGAACGGCCTTCCTTTGAGACGCAGCTCCAATTCCACCAGCTCCTGCCAGTGGCCATTATTGGCAGAGCCTGTTGTGATTCTGCATCTTACTGGTTCCCTCTCTATCTAAACCATCATTTCTACATGCCACACAAAAAGCAGAGCATCTGACACCTAACAGGGGTTTAACAAACATCTACTGACTCCCTCCACGAGGAGGAACCATCTACATTCTCACCCTATTAAGGGCTGGGCTTTTTCCTAGAGACCTACCATGCATATCTGTGACTAGGCCACATCTCAGGCTCCGGCTGCCCCACCCTAGCTTCGGGCCCCCAGGTCTTGTGTGACAAGTCTTCGAGCCAGATTGATGGTCTGTGGCCCCCAGCCAGGCGTCCAGCCCCAGGCCTCCCTCAAGAAGATGAAAAGAGGGGCCCAAGTCCCACACAGCCTGCACAGCCTTGCAGTACCTCCCCAGAAAGTCGGACTGGAGGAAGGGAGGTCCCTCCTCTTCCTCTCAGGAAGGTGGTAGACACGCATCATGCAGGAGCCTGCTAGCCTCATTCTCCTGCAAACCAAACTCCAGTGTCCAGCAACTCCAAGGGCCCCTTGAGGTCCCACCATTTCTCAAAACTGGAAAATCTGGTTCTCAGGCCTGACCAGGCTGCAGCTGCTCAGAGCCAGTTCTCTCCTCACACCTGCCTGTCTTAAGGCAGCCTGAATGGCAGCCAGAAGCAGCCCCCACCTGCTTGGTCTGAGGCCAGCTGGCCTCTGCAACCCTCCTCCCCAGTCCACCTCTCCTCAGGCTTTGTCAATCATTTCACCAACCAGTGGGGCAAGGTTTGGAGAAGAAGGAGCCACATCAGATGCTCAGATAAAGCAGGGCTGGATTTGCTGCTGGGAGGGATGGGTGGGCCCAAAGAATGCCTCAGCCTGGGCCATGAACGGTGGCTCACGCCTGTAATCCCAACACTTTGAGAGGCCGAGGCGGGCGGATCACCTGAGGTCAGGAGTTTGAGACCATCCTGGCCAACATGGTGAAACCCTGTCTCTACTAAAAATACAAAATTTAGCTGGGTGTGGCAGTGCACGCCTGCAATCCCAGCTATTAGGGAGGTTGAGGCCGGAGAATTGCTTGAACCTGGGAGGCAGAGGTTGCAGTGACCCAAGATCACATCACTGCACTCCAGCCTGGGTGACAGCGAGACTCCATCTCAAAAAAAAAAGAATGCCTCAGCCTGAAGACATCCAGGGTTAAATTGCTTACAGAGAATTCCTACTGTGTGGCCATTTTCCCTGTACAAACTGACATGGTGTTTTTGTTTTGTTTTGTTTTAAGTACTTTAACATCCACTCTTCATTGCCATACCCAGAGAGTATGGTAGGCAAGGAAGGCTACCTTATTCCACAGGTGAAGAGACGGAGCAATCAGAGAGGTTAAGGTCAGACATCAAGGATAACACAACTCCCATACACCCACAGACAACCTTGGCTCTTCCTGCAAAGATGGGTTTATATATTATATCTTATCTCAAAGCCTATTGGGTAAAGACCATGGAAATTCTGGTTCTTCCAAATAGTTAACATTTACTGAGCACTCACTACGTGCTAGGTGCTAAGCTAAATCCCCACATAGATTGCTTCATTTAAACCTCCACACAACTCTACCAGGCAAGAACTATTATTGTCATTTCCCCATTGATACCATCAGGCACACAGCAGGTAAGCTGACTCATCAGGATCTCAACAGTAAACAGAGGGACCAAGATTTGGACTCATCGTGCACCCAGCACACATTTATCTGCAGAGGCTGGGCCAGGTACAACCCCAGGATAAGTGGTAATCTGAACATAAAGCATTTCATCACCTTCCCCACCCCCAAGCCTGAAGTTGGGAGCCATGCATGATGCCATTTAGCCCATTTTTCAGAGACAGTTCTAGATCAGGCCACCTACAATAGGCCTGTCCCTGTGCTCTGCACTGGAATTCAGCAGAGAACAGGACAGGCCGGGTCCCTGCCTCCACGGACACTGGGATGGGGCGAAGCTGGAAGGAGTGCAGAACAGCGAGGAGTCTGAGAATGAGGAGAGCCAATCCTCTCCCCTTTCCAGTTTTATTTCTACCAGGCATCACCCTGGCTTCGGATGTCCCATCCTTCCCCAGGTAAACTCTTCTATGGCAAGTCCTTCCCTCTCTGTAGTCCTCCACGCTGAGTGGTGGCCTTGGCTAGCTCCTGCAATGGCCTCGCTGTCCAGAAGCAAGTGCAAACCACGTGGCCCCTCTTCCTGTGACCTAGCCTCACCTGCATGCAGAATCGGGATGTGGGCCTTATTCACAACCACCTCTATTCACCTGCCAACGCTGCCGCTCTGTTTCAACATCCATTCGCTCAACAAATATTGATTAAGTTCCTACAAGTAAAAGGCCCTAGGCTGGCACCTGTGGACACACACATTAAACCAGAATCTCCAGGACTTCAGAGGGAAGAGAGAAAATAAAATTTAACAGCAGAAGCTACCATTTTACATATCCGCTCACATCAAGCCAGCAAGGTGGGTATTAACTTTTTTATAAGTCAGGAATTGGAGACTCAGACAGGAGCTTGCCCAAGGTCACAAGCCTGAAAATGCAGAGCCAGGATCCCACTCCAAGTTGATGCTCTCTCTGGTTTGACCTATACTGGGTACACACATACACCCAAGAACATGAGTGAAATCACATAAAGGAGAAAACTGGGGGCCGTGGTCACCCTGAAAATAACAGCAACCCCTAGGAAAAGTGACTTCAGAGTCCAGCCTCGAAGATCAGGAAGATTAGGAAGGCTGGAAAAGTATAGGAAATGCCTCTAATCCACATGCTCCGTCTGGAAGATAACTGCATTTTGTGTCTGGAGGCATGGCGACCAGCCCATGAACTCCGTGCCGAAGCATTCTTTGAAAGAGGGACAAGCCTTGGCCAAGCCAGAGCAGCTTCTTGAGTCATGCCTCCTGCCTGCACAGACTTCTCCCTGCATCCACATCAGGCCATACCTTCACCAAGGAAGCATTTCTCAATGCGTCATTTAATCCGATTCCCCGGAAGAGTCCTGAGGGCTCTGAGGGGCAGAAATACGTCCCATTTACAGAGGAGGAAACCTAATGGAAGCACCACGAGAACGGGAACTTGGTCTGTCTTGCTCAGTGCCTGACCCCTAATACCTGGAATCGTGTCTGGCCCAGAAGGAGCACTCACAAAGTATTTGCTGAATGATCTAATAAAAGCTCGATGAAATGGGAAGACCTGCCCAAAGTCTCACAAACAGCCGTGGCTGCACCAAAGCTAAAAAGAGGGTCTTCTCCCTCCTACCCAGTGACCTTTGTATCCTTCTGCACTGTGTCCTCCTCTTCCCCTCCTCACTCACTCCCCTGTCTCCCTTTGAAACCGTCAGCCTCTGTCCACTTGTGGGCTCTGGTCCCACACAAACCCCACCTCCCACTGTCAGTAGAGAGCATGTCAAAAACAACACATTTACCTTAAGTCTTATCCCTCACCTGTGATACCACCTCCTTAAAACCACCCTGCTGAGAACTAAACAGAACAGAAATTCTGCAGACTGAGGCCTAAAAAAGATAATCTAGAGAATTAACAGGAAAAAAAAATGTGGATCTGAATCTTCAGAGTCAGGCCCAGAGCTCCTTCTGCCGTGGTCCCTCCATCAACTCTCGCCCAAAGCACGCGTCGGCTCTCCTAGTTCTGAGATTCTCTGGCTCTGGATGCCAGGCCCAGCTTTCCTGCCTCCCTCGTCAAGGAGGGACAACTGAGAGGAAGCTGCCAGTCCCAAATATGGCTGCACCTCAGCCCCACCGAACACCAGCCTGGACTTGGCGCTGGTTACTTCCCCTCTCTGGCCCTGGTTTCCTCGTCCTCGTGCATGCCTGGCACACATCGGCAAATGCCAGCTCTTGGCACTGTTGAGTTTGCCTCCAGGATAACCCAGTTTCCCAGACCACCTCTTCCTACCTGGCTACCCAAAGGCCTGGGGCACACCCACTGCCACCCAGGTCAGAGCCCTGGGAATCTATATTCTTTTCCCCAACTGTATAACATATTCATTCATTCAGAAATAGTAAGTATTATGTGCAGTCTGGTGTTCAGCGTCTGTCCCCAGGAACTTGGTCTCACAGTCCTTTCAGGGGTCCAGTTCCTGGGCAGCTCTGTTACTCCTGCCCCTCCCAGGCACAAAGCAGGTGCTCCCCAAACAGGGATTTCTCCTTCGCTTCTAACCTCCAAGGAAGACCTCAAGGCATCTATTGCCTTAATCTCACTTCTGTCTAATTTAACATCCATTCTCAAGAAGGCTTCATCCTGAAATTATTAAAGCGCCTTCTGCCTGGTGCCCCATAGGGGTTTCCAAATTACCCACTCACTTTTCAGCTTCACCCACAGCACCCATGGTCCCAGGAAATAAGCCAAGTGAGTGGGGGTCTGTCTGCAACCCTCCCAGTCCTCAGTTCTTACTAGGAAGATGACAGGAAGAGGGGGAGTTTAAGCAACTGGCACATTACAAAGAAGTCAGTTCCAAGTCAGGGGACCTTCCCATGTCCGATGTAGATGACCGATGTCGCCGTATAGGGCCCGGCCCTCCATAGGCCTTGGGCAGCGGGGCCCAGGTCGTCCCACTTTAAGGAAGCCCATTGTGTGTGTTTTAGATTACTTCTGCCTGTCTGATGAAGTGAGTAAAAGGGCTCCGTTTCAGGGCCTAGGATTCCTGAGTGAGCTAATACAGGATGCCTTTGGCTGAAAAAAAACTTCAGTCGGCTCTATAAACTACCCCCCTTTTAAGTTTAAAAAAGGGAATGAATGTTACCATTTTTGGACATGAGCGTTCTCCCTCAAGCCCAGCCCTAACCGCACTATCCAGAGGGACGCGCCATCCTGTCCCCCCCCCCCGACCAACCCCACTCCCAGATCAGCCTGGGGGTGGGGAGGGTATGAAACGGGGAGGGACCGGATGGAAGCGGGCAGCCGAGAGAAGGGGGAGGGAAGGGGTATTCAGGGTACGTGGCCGCCTGGGGGCAAGGGCTCACCGCGCAAGCAGGAAGCAGCGGTAGGGTAGAGGCGCCCTCCCCCCACCACCACAAGTGGTTTCTGACCTCTTCCTGCCACTGGCCACGGTGCCCGGGTCCCATCGCCAGCTCCGAGCCCAGCTCCCGCGGCGGGGCGCACACCCGCACAACGCGCCTGCCTGGGATGCAGCTCCGTGGCTAAGTAGGGATCCCCAGTGACTGGCCCCAAATATCCCCTAAGACAGACCCTAGTTCTAGAGACCCTCAACTCGAACCGAGCTGCCCACCTTTGCCGGGGGTCGGAGGGGCAAGACATAGACGCAAGCCCATGTGGGACTTACAGCTACCAACCCACTGAGTTAAGCAATAAAACGGTCTGCCGTCCTGACCCCGCCCCCACTGGGCCCGTGGGGGAGCCCGCGTACGCCCCCCAGTTTTCTCGGCCACAGCCGCACTCCAGCTGGTCCTTCTCTAGGCAGATCCGGAGGCGGCCGCTGATCTCCCCGGCGCTCTCTCCTCGGCCTGGGAGACCGCAGGGTCCCAGGCGGCCCAGGAAGAGGCGCTGCCACCGCACGCCATATGGAGAGGTGGCCAGGGGCGGAAGGAAAGGAAAAATCGATCCGGAGCAACCAGCCGCGAGCCGGGGTCTCAGCCCCAGCCTGCGGAGCACCGCCCCCGCGCACAGCCCACGCGGGGATGGCTGCGGCAGCCGCAGGGTGGCCTGGACCACCGACCCCAAGGAGACCTGCCCGCCGGCGGCACCGCCTCCCCGCGCTCCGGCCCAGCGTTCGCGGGCTCCGGGGCAGGGGCGCTCCCGCTTCCGCCAGGCGCCTGTAACCCAACACCCCACCTCGCAGCGGCCGCGCCGCCCCCGCCCCCTCCTGTGCGCGCCCGGAACCGGTTCAGAGCCCGGGGCCGAGAGCCCGGTGAACAGAAGAGGTCGCGGCTGGGGGCTGCGGCGGGCGGGGGCGGCTGCTGACCTTTCTCTGCTGCTTCTCCCAGGCCGGGTCCAGGAGCAGGTCCCGGTCCCAGTCCTCTTCGGGCTGCATGTAGTCGTTGGTTTGCTGAGAATCATAATGGTCCATGATGGTGCGCGCGTGCTAGGGGCTGGATTTCTTCCTCCACCTTCTCTCCGGGCTACGGCGACTGCCCTGGCGTGGGAAGGGAGTAGGGCTGGGCTGGGCTGGCGGGGCCGGGCTCGCTCCCCTGCGCCCGGTTCCGCCGCGGCGCTGCTGGCGAAGGCTGCTAGTGGCGGCGACAGCGGCGGCTGGGCTCGCGGACTGCCTGCCTCTGGGCGGGCGCTCGGACCTAATCTCCACGCACACTAAGCGAGGCGGACACACTCGCGCTGCGGGAGCCGAGGCGGGCGGGGGCGGAGGGAAGGGGCAGAGCCCTCCCGAGGCTCTCCATTGGCCAGGCCGAGTTGCCCAAACTTCCCCCCATCGCCTCTCATTGGGAATTCCTGGCATCCGTCAGCCGGGCTGCGGCGCATATAGGTGGACTGGGCGGCCCCCTCCCAGCGCGCACACCCCCGCCCACTCCCGCGGTGCCCACTCCCCCGCGGCTCATGTGACGCCAGCCTAAGCTGAACGGGACCGAAGCCGGGAGACGCCTCCCGAGCTCGGGGACCGAGTGGTAACGCGCTCGGGAGCCCCAGGAGCCGCCGGGATTGCACCCATTCCCCGCCACCGTTATTGCGCTCCCACGCGCGCTCCAAACCCTGGGGTGGGCGGGGGCTAGAGAAGGGACGCGAGGAAACCCGAAAAGCATTCATTTTCTCTTTCCCAGGATACCTGGGTCTGGGCAGGTCAGCACCCTATGAAAGGGGTCGGGGTGGGACAATGGAAAGGAATTTCTTGGGAATTTCCTGACTCTACCGTTCCGCCCCCGCCCCGCCCCGCCCCACCCCACCCCACCCCACCCCACCCTACAAGGCGCGACCCGGCTGATCCCTGCCCTGCAGAAGCCTGATTTCTCGCCAGCAAACTGCTCTCCGAGGCTACCTAGTGTTCCCGCCACACCACAGGAACCCTTCCAGCTCGCCCTCGAGCTCTGGGGACCCCTCCACAGCGGGGCCTCCTGGAATTCCCTGCCGGTCTCCGTGAGCACACTCGGCGGGTTGATGCAGCCAAAAGTACCTTCACCTGGCAGTGTCCTCCCGCTCCCTCATAGACATCCCGACATCACCCTCAAAACTGGAAGGGAGGAGCCTGAGTGATCTAGGTAAATCGACTCCGTGCCCCCCTCCCACATGCACACACCTGACAGATGGGGAAACTGAGGTTCAAAGAGCCGAGCGCGGAAAAGAGCTTGACTCCGCAGGCCAATCCTGTAACCTTATGCCTGACAAACAAAACCTTACTGTCATTGGAGGAGGACGGAGGGCGGGAGTGACTAAACAGCTCTAACTTCTGCCTGCCACCTGCCAGGACTCCCCTCCCTGGGCTTAGTAAGAGGAGAGTCAAACGTGCTGATGCTGCGGAAGGAGCAGGCCTCGCGTTCTGGCGGGCTCCTCTATGGGACCCCGGGTCCAAAGAACAGTGGCAAATAAACGTCTCCTAGGTTATGCACTCTATTGTGAACAACAGATGAGCCAGTCTTGCACCCCAGCACCCAGCACATAGTGGAGCTTAATTTATGCATTTGAGACTGGCTGCAGTGGCAGTGGCTCAGGCCTGTAATCCCAGCACTCTGAGAGGCTGAGGGGGGCAGATTACTTGAGCCCAGGAGTTGGAGACCACCCTGGCCAACTTGGCAAAACCCCATCTTTACTAAAAATACAAAAATTAGCCGGGTGTGGTGGCACACACCTGTAGTCCCAGCTACTTAGGAGGCTAAGGTGGGAGAATCCCTTGAGCCTGGGAGGTGGAAGTTGCAGTGAGGCTGTTTTCATCAATGCACTCCAGCCTGGACAACAGAACAAGACTCTCAAAAAAAAAAAAAAAAAAAAAAAAAAAAAAAAAAAAAAAA
>CAUYLG010065252.1:0-10667 GCA_963573385.1 Cacajao melanocephalus | reverse complement strand
GAAAATAAGTCTCTCCTGTGCTCCTTTATACTAATAGGATTGGACGAGGAAGGAATAGAAATGGACACTTGCACCCTACCAAAACTAAACCTGGAAGAGGTTGAAACCCTGAATAGACCAATAACAAGGGCTGAAATTGAGTCGGCAATTAGCCTCCCAACCAAAAAAAGGCCAGGTTCAGATGGGTTCACAGCCGAATTCTACCAGACATACAAAGAGGAGCTGGTACCAATCATTCTGAAACTATCCCAAACAATACAAAAAGAGGGAATCCTCCCAAATTCATTTTATGAGACCAATATCATCCTGATACCAAAACTCGGCAGAGAAATCAACAAAAAAAGAAAACAATCTCCATATGAACATAGAGGCAAAAATCTTCAATAAAATACAGGCAAACCAATTGCAACAGCACATCAAAAAGCTATGCAAGTCTATAAACATAATCCACCACATAAACAGAACCAAAGACAAAAACCACATGATTATCTCAATAGAGGCAGAGAAGGCCTTCAACAAAATTCAACAACCTTTATGCTAAAAACTCTCAATAAACTAGGTATCCATGGAACGTATCTCAAAACAATAAAAGCTATTTATGACAAATGTACTGCCAATATCACACTGAACAAGCAAAAACTGGAAGAATTCCCTTTGAAATCTGGCACTAGACAAGGATGCCCTCTCTCTCCACTCTTATTCAATATAGTTTAGGACGCTTTAGCCAGAGAAATTAGGCAAGAAAAAGAAATAAAGGGCATTAAATTAGGAAAGGAGGAAGTCAAATTGTCTCTATTTGCAGACGACATGATTGTATATTTAGAAGACTCCATTGTCTCAGCCCAAACTCTCCTTAAGCTGATAAGCAACTTCCGCAAAGTCTCAGGATACAAAATCAACGTGCAAAAATCACAAGCATTCTTACATACCAATAACAGACAAACAGAGAGCCAAATCAAGAGTGAACTCCCATTCCCAATTGCTACAAGAAGAATAAAATACCTAGGAATACAACTAACAAAAGAGGTAAAGGACCTCTCCAAGAAGAACCACTGCTCAAGGAAATAAGAGAGGACACAAACAGATGGAAAAACATTCCATGCTCATGGTTAGGAAGAATCAATATTGCAAAAATGACCATACTACCCAAAGTAATTTATAAATTTAATGCTATCCCCATCAAACTACCAATGACCTTCGCAGAACTGGAAAAAACCACTTTAAACTTCATATGGAACCAAAAGAGAGCCCACATAGCCAATACAATCCTAAGCAAAAAGAACAAAGCTGGCGGCATTATGCTGCCGGACTTCACACATCTACAACCATCTGATCTTTGACAAACCTGACAAAAACAAGCAATGGGGAAATGATCCCCTGTTTAATAAATGGTGTTGGAAAAATTGGCTAGCCATGTGCAGAAAGCAGAAACTGGACCCCTTCCTGACACCTTACACTAAAATTAACTCCAGATGTATTAAGGACTTAAACATAAAACCTAACACCATAAAAACCCTAGAAGACAGCCTAGGCTAAACCATTCAGGACACAGGCATAGGCAAGGACTTCATGACTAAAACACCAAAAGCAATGGCAACAAAAGCCAAAATAGACAAATGGGATCTAATTAAACTCCAGAGCTTCTGTACAGCAAAAGAAACAATCAGTAGAGTGAACCGGCAACCAACAAAATGGGAAATAATTTTTGCAATCTACCCATCAGACAAAGGGCTAATATCCAGAATCTACAAAGAACTAAAACAGATTTACAAGAAAAAAAAACAAATCCATTCAAAAGTGGGCAAAGGATATAAACAGACACTTTTCAAAACAAGATAAATATGCAGCCAACAAACATATGAAGAAATGCTCATCATTGTTCATTAGAGAAATGCAAATCAAAACCACATTGAGATACCATCTCACGCCAGTTAGAGTGGTGATCATTAAAAAACCTGGAGACAACAGATGCTGGAGAGGATGTAGAGAAGTGGGATCATTTTTACACTGTTGGTGGGAGTGTAAATTAGTTCAACCATTATGGAAGACAGTGTGGCGATTCCTCAAGGATTTAGAAATAGAAATACCATTTGACTCAGCAGTCTCATCACTGGGTATATACCCAAAGGACTATGAATCATTTTATTATAAAGACACATACACACGCATGTTCATCATGGCACTGTTTACAATAGTAAAGACCTGGAACCAAGCCAAATGCCCAGCAATGATAGATTGGACAAAGAAAATGTAGCACATATACACAATGGAATACTATGCAGCCATAAAAAACAATGAATTTCTGTCTTATGTAGAGACATGGATGAACCTAGAAACCATCATTCTCAGCAAACTGACACAAGAACAGAAAATCAAACACTGCATGTTCTCATTCATAGGTGGGTGTTGAACAATGAGAACACTTGGACACAAAAAGGGGAGCATCACACACTGGGGTCTGTTGGGCGGTACTACAGGAGTGACAGTGGGAGGGAGGGTGGGGGAGTGATAACGTGGGGAGAAATGTCAGGTGTAGGTGATTGGGGGATGGTGGCAACAAACCACCTTGCCATGAATGTACCTATGCAACAGTCTTGCATGATCTGCACATGTACCCCAAAATCTAAAGTATAATAAATAAATAAATTAAAAATATATATATTAAGGCCTCTTCGAATTGAGAGCAGTTAAAACAGCGATTTCAGGCCAGGCACAGTGGTTCATGCCTGTAATCCCTGAGTTTGGGGAGCCAGAAGTGGGCGGGTCACCTGAGGTGAGGAGTTCAAGACAAGCCTGACCAACATGGCAAAACTCCATCTCTACTAAAAATACAAAATTAGCTGGGTGTGGTGGCACATGGATGTTATCCCAGGTACTTGAGAGGCTGAAGGAGGAGAATTGCTTGAATCCGGGAAGCGGAGGTTGCAGTGAGCACTCTGGCCTAGGCTACAAGAGCAAAACTCCATCTCAAAACAACAACAACACAAAACCCAGTGATTCTAAGGAAGGAGGTCAATTGAAGTCTGACCAAAATGGGGTAAAAAGGAACCTGGAATCCGTGACGCTATTTACTCAAGCCAACTGTGTCTTTGTAAAAGTCAAACTTGGCTAGAAGGTGAGAAGAGCAAGATTACTTAAATGAATCTGCAAAATAAAGGGAAGAACTGGGGAATGGATGTAGAAGACTGAGAAGCAGAAATTCCAAAAGCAAGTCCAGAAGCAAAGTCTTCAGGGAGAGAGAGAAGTCAAGCAATGTGCTGGGAGGCTGTAATATGTGATGAAAAGTAGCGAGTAAGAAATTGTGATGTCCAAAATTCGGGTTTCAGTTGTTTGCACAGATGTTATGTGAATTGCTTCTGCTGGAGCATCTAGCTCTACAGTAGCATCTGCTAAACACACAAGCCTGTGAGTGGTGCTTGGGGAAATCTAGGGGAAAGGGCTGTAGATTGACGTGGCTTATCCTGGCAGAAGGGGAAAAGTATTGCTTCATGTGACGCCCAAGAGATTCAAGAATCCAGTGGGTTTAGGAAGCTGAAGATAGAATGAACAGCGGTTTCTTAAGTCCCCAACATTCTGGACACTTCCTGAGGGCACAGGTGAAGCCTGTCCAGCAATCTTGGGGCAACCTCTGGGATTTCCAGATGATGTGAATTGATACATTGGAGCTCATTTTATTTACACGCCAAAAGACATCATGACCTTAGCTGACATCTGGATTTTAGAAAAAGGTTACATGTTTCAGAGGTTGTGGCTGCTATTATTTTTCCTACTCCAAGAAATTCTGTGATTTTCATTTAAAGGATGAGGATGGAGTAAAGCAAAAGGGCTAAAGTTCAAACCTTTCTAGAGTCCCTTGCATGCATGCTAAGCAATATGAGTATACATATTATTTTTATAACACTTTGTAAGAATGTATCCTTGTTTTAGAGGCAATAAAATGGGCTCCGAGAGGTTAAGTAAGATATCTATCTGAAAAAGCATAGATTTTAACACACTCTGCCTAACTACAAAGTCCATAACCTATCTATTAAGCCACATTTCCTACCATGTTGAAAATCTGTGTATTCATATGTTAGTCTTCACAGATGTAAACAGAATCAGCATGAATTCACTAAGTACATTCTTATAAATAATACAGGACTCCATAGCCTCTGCAGATGGTAACATTTCAGAGTATTTTCAGGAAAAAGAACATGGTGTATTAGATATTATGAATAGAGATAGACTAGGTAATTATAATGTGAGACCGATGTTATGTACCTTGTACATACTTTTTTCAAGTACTCATGACAGACTGTTGAAATGAATGGTTTTCTATTGTTTTTCACTACCAGACTATAAATTCTGTGAGAAGACTTACGTTGGCACACAGTAGCTGTTTGATACAAGTTGAATAAACAAGAATATGATAATAATGAGTGATAAAAATTATATTTGCTGGCTACACTGTATTCTTATTTTAGGTTTATGATATCACTGTCTTTTGGATTTTTGCTCAATAATTTAGATATTTTCTGTAACCTTTCTACACTTGCCAAGCTTCAAGTCCTTTAAATTTAGAAATAGATTCTAATGTTTTTGTCTCTAATATGGTTTAAGCTTCTAATATGGTTTAAATGTATTACACTGAATTGTAAATAACAGACCATTAGAATGTTTACTTTTGCATAATGATTACATGTATCTTAATTCTTTGGCAAATACATAATCAAGAAAAACATAACTTGTATAATCTCATTAACAGTGTTTCAGTCACCTAATTAAACAATTTCTATATAAATAAAAGCATTCACTTTATGCAAGAGCAAGATAAAATGATCAGAATACAAGTTAGTATGTAAAGATAACATAATAAATGCAGTCCAAGGTCTAAACTTACATAATTTGCTTCCTAGCCAAAATTTGTGTTTGATGTTCAATAGCAACAGTTTCCAGTTTTATTGCCCTAAGTGATAATAAGCAGGCTATTCATATGAGAATTAGAGATCCTGGAAAACTTTTGCCTTTGGGTTTACTTTTTTTCCATAATCTTCTCTATTTCGATACTGAAAAAAAATACTAATTTAAGGTCTTATAACGCTGTAAGTAGTAATAATCACCTATAGCATAGAGTGTTGCTTATACTGGGAGGATAAGAAAGAAATGGACTCTTCTACCCCCACCCCCTGCCTAATTTCAAGAAGGTGATTCCCCCCGCCTAATTTCAAGTTAAAAAGCATTTATTCATTAGGTACCTCTTATGTGCTGGGTTTTCTGCTAGTAATTGGGATAAACACTTTGTATGGTATTAAATTGTCAGGAGCTGAAAGAAAAATCTCACATCAGAAAAATATACTTAGTTATCTAGTTCAAGTACCTCATTTTATAAGATAATTTCAATGGCTATCCTTTACTGTGAATATACTATGCGTGGTATTAATACATTTCTTTGTTCACATAATGGTTCCTGGAAATTTAATTCTAGGATTTCCTAGTGGCATCAAAAATTAAGAATAGGCCATATTCTTAATTTTAGCAATAGGAAAAAGGAATATGGCTTATTCTTAATTTTAGCAGCCAAAACTTTAGTATATTTGAGGCATATCATATCTTTTCTGTAACACATGAGCACACACACACACATACAAGCACACCTATATATATATATATATATATATATATATATATATATATATATCACTTTCACAAAGCTTTGAAACAATAGCAGATAAAACTTTGAGAACAAATTAGTATTACTCAACAACTCAGAGCTTGTAAAACAAAAAGAAGACAAGGGCAATCTCAATTCCTTTTCACTTCAAAAGTCTTGTAAAGAAGTTTGTCTTTCTATGCGTTAGAACATACAGAAGAAGTATAGAGTAGTGAATATGAGCTTGAGTCCTGATTAGTATTCATAAAATTCCAAATTATCTGATTAGACAACAATGGTAATATCACTCTTAACAATGAAAGCATAAATGGACTATCAAGATACAAGAGGCTTTAGGGAGTTTTAAAATCAATGATGCTGTAATACTTTTGCAGGTAATCTTTAAGTAGCTCCTAACACAATGCGGACAACATATGATCAATATTAATGAACAACTGAATTCAGCAGCATGCTTTCCAGGCATTTTTTATGCAAGCTCATATGAGTATGTCAACAAGATTAATTGCTCACAAAAGCAGATCTATATGGTTTGCTACTTTTCTGCATCTATCTCCTCACAATTCCAACAGTAGAGTTGAAGTTTGTTCTATATGTGTAATATTATTAGCTTCTCATCCATTTAGAGACTATGCCCCAAATCATGAATAACTTATAGTACAAAAGCAGATTATTAGAAAGTAAATAGAGTAACATTCTCCTGTGATAATATGTATTAAGCTTTGGTCAATTAAAGAAAAATATGGCACCAAAACATTGCCAATTAGATATCAAAATAAACGTACATTTTATGTAGTAAGGAAATTCCAGTAAGGGATTGTAATAGCATAGTTTTTACTAGTTGTTTACTAGTAGAATAAAATAGGAATAGTTATGACCCTAAATTTCACCCCAAATTCTGGTCTTAAAAACACATCGAAGTTTTCTTATGGTCTTGCCTTTACATTTATTTATTTATTTTTTTTAACATTTTGGCAGTTGCCATTTAGAGCCACTGTAAGTCTATTTTAACAAACTAGTTGAAAAGAGAGAAATTATTCTGGGAACGCTCACATGATTGACGTTTGCAAACTAGTTTTTAAATACTAGTTGTTGCTTCTCCTCCTGCTCCTTTTCCTTTTTCTTGGTACTCTTCTTCCTTTGTGAATGTAAATGTGCAAAATTCAGCCGTTTGAGGATAAAAATCATCTTTGAGTATTTTGAATATGAAGAAAGAGGTGACCTATTTTATGATATAATCTCAAGCTTCCATTGTGGCGGGGAATCAGCAAATTTAATACATTTTTCATTAAACAAAAAAGCATTTGGATAGATTATAAAAACTGAAATCTGAAGATAAATAGATTTTTTCCCCCTCAAATCCTGTTGATAAACTTTCTCCTCTAGAATTAATACTGGACTATCTTTATACACATCTGTCTATAAGAAGGCACTGAAATGATCAGTGAGATGCTTTAGAGGTCTTTATCCTTGTTTACAGTCCTAGGTTTACGTAAAAAAGTACCACAAACTTGGTAGCCTAAAACAACAGAATTTTACTCTTTCAGAGTTCTAGAGGCTAGAAGTCTGAAATCAAGGTATCAACAGAGCAACATTCCCTCTGAAGGCTCTAGGAAAAATTCCTTTCTTGCCTCTTCCAGATTCTGTTGGCTCCTGGCATTTTTGGTTTATAGCAGCATAATATGAATCCCTACCTATCTTCACAAGCCTTCTTCCCATTGTTTCTCTCCTCTTCTGATAAGAACTCACCATAAATCCACTATGACTTCATATCTAGATCCTGAACAATTTTTATCCACAAAGGCCCTATGATGAGCTAAACTGTGTCCCCACTCCAGAATTTATATGTTGAAGCCCTAATCTCTAAGACCTCGGAATGTGACTATATTTGGAGATAGGACTTTTTTAAAGAGATAATTAAGGTTAAATGAGGTCATATGGGTGGGCCTTAATCCAATCTGACTGGTGTCCTTATAGGAATAGGGCATTTGAACACACAAAAGAGACACCACCGATTCTGCCACACAGAGAAAAAGCCAAGTGAAGACACACCAAGAAGGCAGCTATTTGCAAGCCAAGGAGGCAGGCCTCAGAAGAAACCAAATCTTCAGAGCTTCCAGAACTGTGAAAAAAGAAATTTCTATTGTTTGAGCCACCCAGTCTGTGATATTTTATAATGGAAACCCTAGCAAACTAATACTCTGTTTACAAATAAAGTTGTAGTCACGATTCCTGATATACATGAATTGGGGGTAGGGAGTACTATTTAACCCACCTTATGGTTCCTGTGTAGTTATTTCGTTATAGCATTGGAGTTGATTAAGTAAACCAGAGTTTTATGTATTAGAATCGGCTGGCAAAGCACTCATATTATCAATAATTAAAATCTTAGCTAAATTAATTTTACTCGGTTCTCATCACAGAGTAGTGGTGATTAGGCTTTGATGGTGTTGGAGAGCTGGAGAGCAGTCTAAATTTGGGGCAGTAAATAGGTAGAATCCAGAACTGGGTACCCAGGGGGCAAAAAGGAGAGCCTGGCACTGCATGATAGGAACAAGCATTGAAAAAGGAGGAAGATTTCCTGGGGTTGATCTTCATCCACTTAAACTATTGTTTAGAGTTGGGCTTGCTGATGGCAGTATGTTTTTCAGGCACTCAGAAACTTACTGAGAAAGTCTTTATATACATTAATTCTACAAACACATGCAATCATTGTAGCACAGTAGTTGATATCATCTTTTCTCCAATGAATAAATACCTTATTGAAGTCATATTAGTATGACTTTAAAGAAATTAATAACAGGTCATACCAAAAGGATCTATCATTTTACAAAGTGATAACTATTGCTAGAGCTACACTTTGTTAAGAGGCAGTCTCCCATTCTTTCCCCTGTCCATTCATCTTGCACACTGCTGCAAAAACAACTTCCCTAAACCACTACTTGAATAATGGAAATTCTCAGCTCAGAATGTTTTATTACTCAAACAGAACTCTATATCAATACTGTGTAGTCATTCTGCATATGCATTTTTTAATCTTCAAAATACGCTGTCTACTTTTGGACATCTTTTAGTTGGCCAATAATATTTGCTGAGTGTGTGATGCTATTGCTTACATAAAATTATTAAGTGAACATAAGACAAAAACAGTGTTGCCCCTTGGTTTTCTTTCAAAGACTAAGAAAACTAAAGCTGACATAATATGCTTAATATAAAGCTAGTATACAGAAGCCTTTTGTGAATTAGTGAATACCATATGAAATTATGTTGTTATCATTTTTAAATTTAGTAACATAAGGCCCAGGTGCCCTTTGAAATCTTTGCCCAATGGGATAAACATAAACACTATTATAATCTAAGAGAAACATGGATGGCAAAACTATGGGCCATGTTGATAGTCAACATATTTTTATTTTTCCTGATGGCCTCTAGAATAACAATAATGATTTCCATGAAACATTTCTTGTAAAACTTTAGAAAGCATACATGTAATCCAACATAATTCATAAAATACACGTCAAATAATTTTCCTTAATCTAAGAAAATTCCTTTAAAAGTCTGTCTTTTCAAGAAATGACTAAGATCAGAGCAGAACTGAAGGAGATAGAGACACAAAAAACCCTTCAAAAAATCAATAAATCCAGGAACTGGTTTTTTGAGAAGATCAAAAAAGTAGACCTCTAGGTAGACTAATAAAAAAGAAAAGAGAGAAGAATCAAATAGATGCAATAAAATTGATAAAGGGGAGATCACCACCGATTCCTTGGAAATACAAACTACCATCAGAGATTACAACAGACAACTCTATGCACATAAACCAGTAAATCTGGAAGAAATGAATAAATTGCTGGACACCTGCACCCTCCCAAGACTAAGCCAAGAAGAAGTTGAAACTCTGAATAGACCAATAACAAGGTCTGAAGTCAAGGCAGCAATTAACAGCCTACCAACCAAAAATAGTCCAGGTCCAGATGGGTTCAGAGCTGAATTGTACCAGACATACAAAGAGGAGCTGGTACTAATCATTCTGAAACTATTCCAAACAATACAAAAAGAAGGAATCCTCCCTAACTCTTTCTATGAGATCAACATTATCCCGATAACCAAAATCTGCCAGAGATACAACTAAAAAAGAAAACTACAGGCCAATATCCATGATGAACATTGATGCAAAAATCTTCAATAAAATACTGGTAAACCGAATCCAACAGGACATCAAAATGTTTATCCACCACGATCAAGTAGGTTTCATCCTGGGGATGCAAGGCTGGTTCAACATATGCAAATCTATAAATGTAATTCACCACATAAACAGAACCGAAGATAAAACCACACGATTATCTCAGTAGATGCAGAGAAGGCCTTCGACAAAATTCAACAGCCCTTTATGCTAACAACTCTCAATAAACTAGGTATCCATGGAACTTATCTCAAAACAGTAAAAGCTATTTATGACAAACCCACAGCCAGTATCATACTGAATGGGTAAAAATTAAAAGCATTCCCTTTAAAAATTGGTACTAGACAAGGATGCCCTCTCTCACCACTCCTATTCAATATAGTATTGGAAGTTCTAGGTGGAGCAATTAGGCAATAAAAAGAAATAAAGGACATTCAATCAGGAAAAGAAGAAGTCATATTGTCCCTATTTGCAGATGACATGATCGTATATTTAGAAGACCCCATAGTCTCAGCCCAAAACCTCCTTAAGCTGATAAGCAACTTTGGCAAAGTCTCAGGATATAAAATCGATGTGCAGAAATCACAAGCATTCCTATACACCAATAACAGACAAACAGAGAGCCAAATCTTGAGCAAACTCCCATTTACAATTGCTACAAAGAGAATAAAATACCTAGGAATAAAACTAACAAAAGAGGTAAAAGATCTCTTCAAGGAGAACTACAAACCACTGCTCAAGGAAATAAGAGAGGACACAAACAGATGGAAAAACATTCCATGCTCATGGTTAGGAAGAATCAATATTGTGAAAATGGCCATACTGCCCAAAGTAATTTAT
>CAUYLG010065251.1:0-25720 GCA_963573385.1 Cacajao melanocephalus | reverse complement strand
TCTTCCACAATGGTTGAACTAATTTGCACTCCCACCAACAGTGTAAAAGTGTTCCTATTTCTCCACATCCTCTCCAGCATCTGTTGTCTCCAGATTTTTTAATGATCACCATTCTAACTGGTGTGAGATGGTATCTCAATGTGGTTTTGATTTGCATTTCTCTAGTGACCACTGATGATGAGCATTTTTTCATAGGTTTTTTGGCCTCATAGATGTCTTCTTTTGTAAAGGGTCTGTTCATATCCTTCACCCACTTTTGAATTTTTTTTTCTTTTCTTATCAATCAGTTTTAGTTCTTTGTAGATTCCAGATATTAGCTCTTTTTCAGATGGGTAGATTGCAAAATTTTTTTTCCCATTTTGTTCATTTTTGCTTGACTGGAATGATTGTCTTCTTTGCTCTGGAGTTTAATTAGATCTCATTTGTGTATTTTGGCTTTTGTTGCCATTGCTTTTGGTGTTTTAGTCATGAAGTCCTTTCCTATGCCTGTGTCCTGAATGGTTTTGCCTAGGTTTTTCTTCTAGGGTTTTTATGGTGTTAGGTCTTATGTTTAAATCTTTAATCCATCCGGAGTTAATTTTAGTGTAAGGTGTCAGGAAGGGTTCCAGTTTCTGCTTTCTGCACATTGCTAGCCAGTTTTCCCAACACCATTTATTAAACAGGGAATCCTTTCCCTATTGCTTGTTTTTCTCAGGCTTGTCAAAGGTCAGATGATTTTGGATGTGTGGTGTTGCTTCTGAGGCCTCTGTTCTGTTCCATTGGACTATGTCTCTGTTTTGGTACCAGTATCATGCTGTTTTGATTACTGTGGCCTTGTAGTATAGCTTGAAGTCAGGTAGCATGATGCCTCCAGCTCTGTTCTTTTTGCTTAGGATTGTTTTGGCTATGTGGGCTCTCTTTTGGTTCCATATGAAGTTTGAAGTGGATTTTTCCATTTCTGTGAAGAAGGTCATTGGTAGCTTGATGAAGATAGTATTGAATCTATAAATTGCTTTGGGCAGTGTGGCCATTTTCATGATGTTAATTCTTCTCAACCATGGGCATAGAATGTTTTTTCATCTGCTTGTGTCCTTTCGTATTTCATTGAGCAGTGGTTTATAGTTCTTCTTGCAGGGGTCCTTTACACCCTTTGTAATTGTCTTTCCAGGTATTTTATTCTCTTTGTAGCAATTGTGAATGGCAATTTGTTCTTGATTTGGATCTCTTTAAGTCTTTTATTGGTGATTTCTGCACATTGATTTTGTATACTGAGAGTTTGCTGAAGTTGCTTATCAGTTTCAGGAGATTTTGGGCTGAGACAATGGGGTCTTCTAAATATACAATCATGTTATCTGCAAATAGAGATAATTTGGCTTCCTCTTTTCCTAATAGAATACACTTTATTTCTTTTTCTTGCCTGATTGCTCTGGCTAGAACTTCCAATACTATATTGAATAGGAGTGGTGAGAGAGGGCATTCTTGTTCTGTGCCTGATTTCAAAGGGAATGCTTCTAATTTTTGCCCATTCAGTATGATATTGGCTGTGGGTTTGTCATAAATAGCTTTTATAATTTTGTGATATGTACCATCGATACCTAGTTTATTGAGGGTTTTTAGCATAAAGGACTGTTGAATTTTGTTGAAGGCCTTCACTGCATCTATTGAGATAATCATGTGGTTTTTGTCTTTGGTTCTGTTTATGTGATGGATTACATTTATAGACATGTGTATGTTGAACCAGCCTTGCATCCCCGGGATGAAGCCTACTTGATCATGATGAATAATCTTTTTGATTTGCTGTTGCATTCTATTTGCCAGTAGTTTATTGAAGGTTTTTGTGTCAGTGTTCATCATGGATATTAGCCTGAAGTTTTCTTTTTTAGTTGTGTCTCTGCCAGGTTTTGGTATTGGATTGATGTTGGTCTCATAAAATGAGTTGGGGAGGATTCCCTCTTTTTGTATTGTTTGGAATAGTTTCAGAAGGAATGGCACCAGCTCCTTTTTGTAAGTCTGGTAAAATTCAGCTGTAAACCCGTCTGGACTTGGGATTTTTTTAGTTGGTAGCATATTAATTGCTGCCTCAACTCAGCCCTTGTTATTGGTCTATTCAGGGATTCAACTTCTTCCTGGTTTAGTCTTGGGAGAGTGCAAATGTCTAGGAATTTATCCATTTCTTCCATATTTACTGGTTTGTGTGTGTAGAGTTGTTTGTAGTAATCTCTGGTGGTAGTTTTTATTTCTGTGGAATTGGTGGTTATTTCCCCTTTATTGTTTTTTATTGCATCTATTTGATTGTTCTCTCTTTTCTTTTTTATTAGTCTGGCTAATGGTCTATTTTGTTAATCTTTTAAAAAAACCAGCTTCTTGATTTGTTGATTTTTTGAAGGGTTTTTTGTGTCTCTATCTCCTTCAGTTCTGCTCAGATCTAATTTTTTTCTTGTCTTCTGCTAGCTTTTGAGTTGTTTGATCTTGCTCCACTAACTCTTTCCATTTTGATGATAGGGTGTCGATTTTAGACCTTTCCTTGATCCTCACATGGGCATTTATTGCTAAGAATTTCCCTCTAGACACTGATTTAAATGTGTCCCAGAGATTCTGGTATGTTCTGTCTTCATTCTCGTTGGTTTGGAAGAACATCTTTATTTCTGCCTTCATTTCATTGTTTATCTAGTCAACATTCAGGAGCCAGTTGTTCATTTTCCATGACGTTGTGCAGTTTTGAGTTAGTTTCTTAATCCTGAGTTCTAATTTGATTACACTGTGGTCTGAGAGACTGTTTGTTATGATTTCCATTCTTTTGCATTTGCTGATGAGTAATTTACTTCCAATTATGTGGTCGATTTTAGAGTAAGTGCGATGTGGTGCTGAGAAGAATGTATATTCTGTGGACTTGGGTTAAGAGTTCTGCAAATGTCTATTAGGTTTGCTTGGTCCAGATCTTCATTCAAGTCTTGGATTTCCTTTTTGAATTTCTGTCTCATTAATCTGTCTAATATTGACAGTAACATGTTAAAGTCTCCCACTATTATGATGCAGGAGTCTAAGTCTCTTTGTAGGTCTTTAAGAACTTGCTTTAAGTATCTGGGTGCTCCTGTATTGGGTGAATATATATTTAGAATAGTTAGCTCTTCTTGTTGTATTGATCCATTTACCGTTATTTCAATGCCCTTCTTTGTCTCTTTTGATTTTTGCTGGTTTAATGTCCGTTTTATCAGAGACTAGGATTGCAACCCTTGCTTTTTTTTTGCTCTCCATTTGCTTGGTAAATCTTCTTCCATCCCTTTATTTTGTGTCTTTGCAGGTGAGACGGTTCTCCTGAATACAGCACACCAATGATTCTTGGCGTTTTATCCAATTTGCCAGTCTGTGTCTTTTGACTGGGGCCTTTAGTCTGTTTACATTTAATGTTAATATGGTTATGTGTGAATTTGATCCTGCCATTTTATTACTGGTTGGGTGTTTTGCCTTTTTGTTGGTTTAATTTCTTCATTGCGTCATTGGTCTTTATCATTTGGTTTTTGCAGTGGCTAGAAGTGGTTTTTCCTTTCTGTGTTTAGTGCTTCCTTCAGGAGCTCTTTTAGGGCAGGTCTGGTAGTGACAAAATCTCTCAGCAATTCCTTGTCTGTAAAGGATTTCATTTCTCTATCACTTTTGAAGCTTAGTTTTGCTGTATATGAAATTTTGGGCTGAAAGTTATTTTCTTTAAGGATGTTGAATATTGGCCCCCACTCTCTTTTGGCTTGTAGGGTTTCTGCCAAGAGATCCACTGGTGTGCTTTCCTTTGTGGGTGACCTGACCTTTCTGTCTGGCTTCCCTTAGTATTTTTTCCTTTGTTTCAACCCTGGTGAACCTGAGGATTATGTGCCTTGTGGTTGCTCTTCTAGAGCAGTATAGCTGTGGTGTTCTCTGTATTTCCTGTATTTGAATGTTGGCCTGCCTTGCTAGGTTGGGGAAGTTCTCCTGAATAATATCCTGAAGAGTGTTTTCCAGCTTGGATTCATTCTCCCTGTCATTTTCCAGTACACCAGTCAGGCGTAGATTAGGTCTTTTCACGTAATCCCATATTTCTTGAAAGTTTTGTTCATTTCTTTTCACTCTTTGTTCTCTTTTCTTGCCTTCTCGTTTTATTTCATTGAGTTGATCTTCAATCTCTGCTATCTTTTCTTCTGCTTGATCTATTCAGCTATTGAAACTTGTGTATGCTTCATGAAGTTCGTGTGCTGTGTTTTTCAGCTCCATCAAGTTGTTTATGTTCTTCTCTAAGCTGGTTATTCTAGTTAGAATTTCGTCTAACCTTTTTTCAAGGATTTTAGTTTCTTTGCATTGGGATAGAACATGTTCCTTTAGCTCAGAGAAGTTTGTTATTACCCACCTTCTGAAGCCTGCTTTTGTCAATTCATCAAATTCATTCTCCATCCTGCTCTGTTCCCTTGCTGGTGAGGAGTTGTGATCTCATGGTGGGGGAAAGAGATTCTGGTTTCTTTGGTTTCATTCTTCTTGAGCTGGTTTCTTCCCATCTTGTTGGATTTATATAGTTTTGATCTCAGGTAGCTGCTTGGGGCAGCGGCCTTTCCTTTGTCTGCCTGCAGAGGCGCTGCTGGGCTGCCACAGATTAAGAGGAGCTGCTATGTCTTTTAATTACTCAGGAAAATTAGGCTGGCTTCCTCAGTGGTAGCTTTCCTTCTCCCCCGCCAAGCTGGATCATTCCTGGTTGCTCTCTAACTGATGTTCTGGGTTCATAACTCTGGAGTGAGAGTTTTTTAGGCTGTTGTGCTTTGTGCGGGGGGGTACCCTTCCTGTCATTTGGGCTGTTTTCCTGCATTCAGCTCCCCTTCTTTCTGAGGGGGTGGGTAGCTCCATCCCACCAGCTTTTTGGCTTTCTCAGCATCAGCCAGTGCTTCCACCTAGATCTATGCTGACAGCCCGGGTGCTGGCCAAAGTTGCTGTTCTGCCCTGTTCAGGCAGCTCGCTGAGGCTTTTCAGCCCTGTGAAGATATCCTGTTCTGTGGGTTGTAGAGGACTTGGGTGGAGCACTGTATCTGAACTGAAGTCCCAGAGGGGGAGATCCCTCAGTCCTCTGGTCGGCCACCTTGCCTCAACTTGCCCTATTTGGTTTATACCCACTGTCCAACCAGACCTACAAAATGAACCTGGTACCTCATTTGGAATTGTGGAGACCACTAGGCTTCTATGCCTCTCTCACTGTCCATTTTACTTCTTAGATAATTATTCTTTTTATATTGTTGTACTTGAAGTAATTAATATTTATCATCTGGGACTTACGCAATGAATCATGTGACACTTTTAAGTTTAATAGAAATGAAGACATTTCATTTTTTAAAATAAAAAAAAAAAAGACCTAGGTCAAGAAAAGGAAAGTCCAAAGGTTTTTTTTTGTTTGTTTTTTTGTTTTTTTAATTTTTTTTCCTAATGCCATTTTAGTACTTTTGCTAGCAACTAGGGTTTTCTTGTGAATATAATATAAGTTCTATTGTCAAGGAGCTTAATAATTAGTGAAGGAGGCAGAAGAGATAGAAATTGTTACCAAATGTGCTAACTACTAACTTAGAATAAATAACCATGTAAAGCACAGTGTAGGGACATTTTAATGGAGATTTGGTGCAGAAAAATATCCTAGTCTACAATGTATAAGTTGGGATATGAAAGATGAATTGTAACTCATCTATCAAAGGGGGAGCAGGAAGAGGGCAAAGGAAAAGTTTTCCAAATAGGTCAAATAGATTTCATTTATTCATGCATTCAGGCTTGAGTTTATTCATTCAACAACCTTATATTTTGAACACCTATTATGTCCTAGGGATGGTTCTAGATATTAGGGGTCCAAATTTAGGGGGAAAATATACAATGTTCCTGCCATCACAGAGCTTACAATCTTGTGGCTTAGAATCTTGTGGAAAAAGAATACAGTAACTCTATTCTGTGATTCATTTTTCATAAATGTGTCTCTTTGCTATGACAAAACTTACAATCTTGTGGCAAAGAGAGACAAAAAGAATATCACAATAATGCAGTTGACCTCTGAACAATGCAGGGGTTAGGGATGCTGATCCCTTTGCAGTAAAAAAAATTGTGCAAAACTTCTGACTTCCCCCTAACCTTAACTACTAATATCTTACTGCTCACTGGAAGCCTTACAGATAATATAATCAGTTGATTAACACATATTTTATATGTTATATATATTTTATGTTCTATTTCTGTTATAAAGCAAGCTATATAAAAGAAAGGGTTATTAAGAAAATCATAAGAAAGAAAAAACATATTTACTGTTCATTAAGTGGATTACCATAAATGTCTTCATCTTTGTCATCTTTATGTTCAGGCTGAGGAGAAGAAAATGATGAATTGGTCTTGCTGACTCCGGGTGATCGAGGAGGAAGAAAATCTGCATATAAGTGGACTCCCATTATTCACTCATGTTGTTCAAGGGTCAACTGTATATGTACAATTGTAACTGTGTCCTATACACAGTTGTATGTACTATCAGTGCCTACAAGGAAAAGCAGTAACTTAAGACGAATACGAGTTAGCGAGGCAAATTCTATAGTTGGGGTGGTGGTTGTATAGGAAAGTGAGAAAAATGGAGACTAGATCACAGCATATTAAGATGTCCTGTGATGGA
Source organism: Cacajao melanocephalus (assembly GCA_963573385.1). Classification (NCBI taxonomy): domain Eukaryota; kingdom Metazoa; phylum Chordata; class Mammalia; order Primates; family Pitheciidae; genus Cacajao; species Cacajao melanocephalus. Next base: position 19,098 of record CAUYLG010065251.1, on the reverse strand, counting down.
AGAGTAAGCAAAGGTTATAGTTCCATTTCCAAAAAGATTAATGAAATTAGACTAAGACAATTATTGAAGAGTAGCCTGGGTTGATTCAGAAGATCAGAGAGGTTATTGCTGTTATTTAGGTAGCTTTGCTATTTGTATCTAAATGCAGTAGGAGTATAGATGAAGAGAAAAACATCATAAAAAATTTTTAATAGTTAAAAAAATTACTAAGACTGGTCATTACTTACCAAAATTGAACCTATACAGTCACCATAACACAGGAATATGACTCATAGATAAGTTCAACATACATAGACACACACACATACTTGCATTCAAAGACTTACAAAGGCTGGGTGCAGTGACTCACACCTGTAATCCCAGCTCTTTGGGAGGCTGAGGTGGGTGGATCACTTGAGGCCAGAAGTTTGAGACCAGCCTGGCCAGCATGGTGAAACCCTGTCTCTACTAAAAATGCAAAGAATTAGCCAGGTGTGGTGGTGTACCTGTAGTCACAGCTGCTCAGGAGGTTGAGGCAGGAGAATCACTTGAACCAGGGAGGTTGAGGTTGCAGTGACTTGAGATCGTACCACTTCACTCCAGCCTGGGTGACAGAGTAAGACTCTGTCTCAAAAGAAAAAAAAAGTTTTACAAAAATGTTTACACTAGAATTAACATTGTTGATATTTGGAATTTGACATATCTTTATCATGTATAAGGAGAAATATTGAGCAGGCAGGGAGATATAAGTTCTGCAATTCATATAAAAGTTCTGAGCTTGAAAAATATTTTTTTCTTCTTCAGCTTTTAAGTTCCAGGGTATATGTGCAGGATGTGCAGGTTTGTTACATAAGTAAACATGTGTCATGGTGGTTTGCTATACAGATCAACTCATCACCTAGGTATTAAGCTAGCATCCATTAAGTATTCTTCCTGATGATCTCCCTCCCCCAGGACCCCTAACAGGCCCCAGTATGTGTTGTTCCCCACTGTGTGTCCATGTGTTCTCATTGTTCAGCTCCCATTTATACATAAGAACATGCAGTATTTGATTTCTTGTTTCTGCGTTAGTTTGCTGAGGATAATGGCCTCCAACTCAGTCTATGTCCCTGCAAGGACATAATCTCATTTCATTTTATTGCTGCATAATATTTCATGGTGTATATGTACCACATTTTTTTTATCCAGTCTATCTTTGATGGGCATTTGGGTTGCTTCCATGTCTTTGCTATTGTGACTAGTGCTGCAAAAAACATATTTGTGCATGTATCTTTATAATAGAATGATTTATATTCCTTTGGGTATATATTCAGTAATAGGACTACTCGGTTGAATAATATTTCTGCTTCTAGATCTTTGAGGAGTCACCAGACTGTGTTCCACAATGGTTGAAATAATTTACATTCCCACCATCAATGTAAAAACATTCCTTTTTTCTTGCAATCTCACCAGCATCTGTTGTTTCTTATTTTTTTAATAATCACCATTCTGACTGGCATGAGATGGTATCTCATTGTGGTTTTGATTTGCATTTCTCTAATGATCAGTAATGTTGAGCTTTTTTTTCATATGTTTGTTGGCTGCATGAATGTCTTCCTTTAAGAAGTGTCTGTTAATGTCCTTTGCCTGCTTTTTAAGTTTTTTTTTTCTTATAAACTTGTTTAAGTTTCTTGTAGACTTTGAATATTAGACCTTTGTCAGATGGATAGATTGCAAAAAATTTCTCCCATTCTACAGGTTGTCTGTTCACTCAGATGATAGTTTCTTTTTCTGTACAGAAGCTCTTTAGTTTAATTAGGTCCATTTGTCAATTTTTGCTTTTGTTGAAATTGCTTTTGATATTTTCATCATGAAATCTTGGTGCCTATGTCCTGAATGGTATTGCCTATATTTTCTTCTAGGGTTTTTATAGTTTTGAGTTTTACATTTAAGTGTTTAATCCATCTTGAGCTAATTTTTGTCTATGGTGTAAAGTTTCAATTTTCTACATATGGCTGGCCAGTTCTCCCAGCACCATTTATTAAATAGGAAATCCTTTCCCCTGTTTCTTGTTTTTGACAGTTTGAAAATTCTTTGGCAATTTCAAAATTCTTTTCAAATTGCATTGGAAATATATCAATGGGTTTTAGACAGCAGAATGCTATGATCAAAGTATTATTTGGAAAATAGGAAATAGGGAAACAATAGTGGAGAAACTTAGGATGTGGTTGCTATAGTCTTCATAAAAAATGAAGCTGACAGAGGAGGTGGAGAAAAGAGGTTGTATTTTACATACATTTTGATGGTTGTATTAATGGGACTTGTTGATAAAGTGGAGGCGGGGAATAAGAAAAAAGGTCAAAGATGACTCTTAAGTTTTCATGAATAGTGAGAAACACTTTAAGAAAATAAAAGAATCAGTATTTCTATTTTAGAATCTTATTAGTTATCCAAGCGAAGTCTTCTAGGCACGTTAATGTATATCTCCAAAGGAAACTCAGTGGTAGATTCAGGCTGGAGGTTCAGATTTGAGAGCCTTATTACGTTAATTAGACAAATATTGGTTGAACTTTGTAAGATATTGCTTTACAAACTAAGGAATAGGCAATACTGCTAGTAGGAAATGATATAGCAGAAAAGTATAAACAATCAAGTGCTTTAGTATAACATATATTCTAGTTGCAGAAAATTTTTAAAGGTAATTCTAATTAGCTGAAACTCATAGGACATATTCTATCTTTAAATAACTGTTTTAAGTCAGGCATAGTGGTTCATGCCTATAATCCTAGCACTTTGGGAGGCTGAAATGGGCGGATTGCCTGAGCTCAGGAGTTTGGTACCACCTTGGACAACATGGTGAAACATCTGCTAAAATGCCTCTACTAAAATATAAAACAGTATGTACCTATAGTCCCAGCTTCAGGAGGCTGAAGCAGGAGAATTGCTTGAACCTGTAGGCAGAGGTTGCAGTGAGCCGAGATTGTGCCACTGCACTCCAGCCTGGGCGACAGAGCAAGAGTTCATCTCAAAAAAAAAAATTGTTTTAAAAGCACTTTCATGTAGTTGTTCATTTAATCTTCTCAACTCTATAAAGAAAATGCTATTGGTATTATTATCACTGTAATTTTGTTTTAAATTTCTTAAATCCCCAAGCAAATAAACGGGTGCACAAAACCAAATTTCAAGTGTTGAAAAGTACAATGCACAAAAATATAATAGGACCACGAGACAGACTACTACAGACTAATGGAGTCTGACCTGTTAGATATTTCTAGATTGGGTAGTCACAGAGATGACATTTGGTGAGCTATCAAATATCAGGAAGAAGAGCATTCATAGTAAAAGAGAGGCGAAGCTTAAAATACTATAATTGGAACATTTGTCTTATATTCAGGGCTCAAGGACATCAGAAGGATCACTGCGTCTGGAGTAGAGGCGAGAGAAGGACAGTTGTAAGAAATGTGATCAGGTTTGTTATTGGGGGAGATTTTATTGAAAGTGGTGATACCGCACAAGAGAGAGCAAGAATAGAAAGGAGAAAATGTAAGAGTATGTACCCTGAGGCAATCCATCATTTAGAAGTCTGTACTGAAAGCATCCTAGGTAGAAAAAAGCCAATCAGTTTGATATACAGAAGAAAGGAGGAGACCCCACGTCTCTTCCTTCAAATGCTGAATACATTAAAAGGAAAGGTTAAATAAAAAAGAGAAGAAAAATAGCTAATAGGAGAGGCTTTCTGAAGGGCTTAGAATATATTGTCCCCAAAGCACACAGGAAGAGATTGGTTTAACTTAAGCAGCACAGTTCCTCTTTGGTGGGAGGAAGAATGAAGTAAATGATTTATGAATGTAGATAGATCTGTAATTCAACTATTGAAAAAATGAGGGAATTCTCATTTGATTTCTTCTCTTGTTTGGAAAAGTAGAGTGTTAAAATAGTTTAGAAGGGGTGCTAGAGACTAAAATAATTAACATAGAGGAAGCATACATTTTGGATGATAAGGTAGAAGAATGTGGACAAAGGTGATGCTTTCTTATTGGAAGAAGGTAGGCAGGGTCCCCCAGTGTTCCCCACTTTTTGTTCTTTATCCTGACCAAGTAACACAGGGTACCTCGGCTGCTCTGTGACTAAGCCAGCAACATGTTTTCTTCTGCAGGCTTGAACTCAAGCCAGAGTGTCGAACATTACTAGATACTGATAAAGTTGTTTAGGTTGTTGCTTGAAACACTGATAGATCAACTAGATTGCTTCATATGTAGAAATTAGTCCTGGCCCTAAGTCGTATTCCTTAAACCTTAATATAAACTTCATAACACAACTTCCTTTTTATGGAGAACATCTCTTTTCTTTCTGTCTGTCTTGAGGACTCTGAAGTCTTCTGTATGTAAGCTCCCCTAATGAATGTTTTAGACAAATCACCCTGGTACTTAGTGTTTCTTTCTTGGAATCCCAACTATCTCTATCTTGGGTTGGTTTGGGGCAGTCCTTTGCAGTAATTTACTGCCATTGTTTTTAGGGAAAATCCAGCTGTGGATCTAGACAAACAAAACAAGGTAAGAACATTCAAGGCCCAGAGGACTAAAGACATTGAATAGCATGTGAAAGAGTGTGTCTATTTATATTAAGGCAACGGAGAAAAAAAATTAATAAGGAAATTAGACATATCAAAAGAGTTATGTTTTCTCAACATTGTTTCATATGTTAACTGTAGAAATTCACTATGACATACAGAAATAATCCTTACGCATTTTGCACACATTATTTTCCACCCATTTCAGTTTTTAGAATATAAATGGATATAAATTGCTGATTAGAGAATTGAAGATGTTTTAATCTATAATTTGTGTGTGTTTACTGAGAAGAAAATATGCTTAATGTACTATATTTCTATATAACTAAAAGCTGATATAATATATAGATTCATATATATATATATATACACACACACACACACAATTATAAATACCATAAAACACATATCCCATTATCACTCAGAGACCATTGATAAAAGGAATCTTCAGAAATGCTACTGAAAAAAAATGGAACATTCTGCCACCAACATATTATACAGAGTTCAGAAGTAAACATAAATTTACTACTTACTAGAGATATGTTAACTTATCTCTGTGTATCTTTCTCTCCTTCCTTCTTTCATTGTCCCATTCCTCTCTCTCTCTCCAGTCTCTTTCTTCTTTCTTTTCATCTCTCTTTCTCTGTAAATAAAGGCAGTTTGGAAGTTATTAGTAATGTTTACCTAAGTTCCATATTGTCCATCTAGACATATGATTGGATTACATGTCACTGTCTCTTTAAATTAATTATAGGCTAGTAACTCGCTTTGGCCAATGAAACCTGAGCAGAAGTTACATGTATAACTTTGTGGTAGAAGTTACATTGTGCAACTAACTTATTTTCCATGGTCATGATGTAAGTGGCAATATGTGTTAAGAGGTTGTCTCCATTAACCTGAGTTGTTGGGTAACAGTGATGAGAAGAGACCTTCTGTTTAGAAAATAAGCTTTTTTTTTTTTTTTTGAAAGAAAGAAAAAGAAAAGAAGAAAGAAAGAAACAGTGAAAAAAAGAAAAAAAAAAAACCTTGGAGGTTTGGCGTTGTATGTTCCTTGAGTATAATTCTGACTGATAGAGGATACTAAACTGACAGTGGAATTTCTAACAGTAAATTTAACTTTTATATAATTGGATAAAATAATTGCCAGCCTGTAATTGTATGCCAAGAAAAGCAATCTTTCAGGAAGAAATAGAAAACCATTTTTCTATAATCTGAGATATACGCAGAAAGATTTTGCCATGAGAAAACCCTCACTAAAGATAATTTAAGTATATTTTACAAGCTGAAGGAAAGTAAGCCAAATACAATGTTTAAACTGAAAGAAGAAAGAAAAATGGTATAAAGATGTGGACAAATTCAAATAATCATTAACTATATGAAAAATAATACTATTTTCTACATAAAATAATTTTAAAAGATATTTGGGTGGAATGATGTTAAAGTGTTGCAAATTCTTTACATGGTTTGGAAGAAGAACAAATAATTGATTAATTTTAGAACTTGATAAATATGTGCATGGTAATATTTTAATAACCTGTAAACAGTAGAAATAAATATTGCTTATTATACTACTTCTTCATTTCTGATGTTCCAAGATTCCTTCTTTTATCATTTTCTGGCATTTAGAAAACTTATTCTAGATTTTTTCCTTAGGGAAAGTCTATTGGCAACAGCTTCTCTCTATTTTCCTTTATCTAAGGATGTCTTGCTTTCTCTTTCATTACTGAAGGTTATTTTTGCTAATTATAGAATTATGGGTTGGCAATTTTTTTTCTTTCCTGTTGAAAAATATTGTGCCACTTCCTTCTGGTCTCCATGGCTTCTGATAAGAAATCTGCTACCATTAGAATTGGTTTTTCCCTATAGAGGTAACATATTGTTTCTCTTTTGCTTTTCTCGATATTTTTTCCCATTGGTTTTATTTAATGTCTCCACAAATCCATACAATATTTTTGTGTCTTAGGGTTAGGAAAAGATGTCTTACAACCAAATTCAACTAACATAAATGTAATAATTTATAAATTCAACTTCATATAAATTTGACAGTTATCTATTATCAATAATAATACAAATGACAATGCAAATAGGAATAGGAAAATATATATTAAAGACTATAATAACAAAGATTCAATACCTAGCATATATAAAAAGCTCTACCAATTAATTTAAAAAAGACAACAGAATAGATAAATGAACAAAATACTTAAACTGGAACTTTGCAAATTCCAAATAAAAAGTTGTTCAACATTATTAGTAATCAGGAAAATGCAAGTAATTATTATTAAAATTCTTAAAGAAAGACATAACTTTAAATTTAGTTAATTGTAAAGTGTTTGAGAGAATATGGTAGCACTCAGGGTTTCCTGAGAAGTAGATTCATAGAGTTTAATGTTCAGTATGTTTTTTAAGAAGTGTCTTTGGCCTAATGTCTGTGGAAGGGAGGGGAACAGGATTGCAAAGAAAAAAAATCAAGCTGACCACAGAAAACTTGTCTGCCCAAGAATAACCTACTGTTCTACCAGAATTCCCTACCTTGGGTAAAATGGCCAAGCTTTTACACCTTCATCTGAGTAAGTCACTGGATGTTGGCCATACCCTGGAAGGCCATAGTGAGACAACTCTCAGCAGCTAAGACAATCCCTTGAAGAGTTCAGAGCAGGTGGTTGTCTAATGCAGCTCTGCCAGCAACTGGGTCAAGGAGCTCTTCTTTGAAGAAGAATCTGGACAGGGCATCACTGTGTCTATAACAAATGTGAATTCTCATACACCACTGTAGTTCTGTACAAAGTAGTTAGTACAACCATGTTGAAGAACAATTTGGAATTATCTAATAAAGTTGTAGATGTCCACACTCTATAATCCAGTAATTCCACTTCCAAATATATTATGCATGGTTCTCACACATAAAAGAGTGTGTCAGAATCAATGAGAAGCTTCATTAAGATAGATTACTGGGTCCAAATACAAAGTTTCTGATTAACCATATCTGGGGTAGAACTAAAAATTTTTGCATTTGTAACATTACTCCCCAGATCATGTTGTTGCTGGTCCAGAGATCCCATTTTGAAGACAACTGTTTGTAGAAAACGTATATCCCATCACTCTCCACCCAACCCCAACAAACACACATGCGCTTGTACATCTAAGTATTGTTTATAAAAGCCAGAAATTATCCAGCAGAAAGGATATATAAATTGTAAAATAATCATGCAGTAGTATTGTATACAGTAATAAAAATGAAGTAATCACATGCGACAACATAGATAAATGTTAAAATATTCAGAAATCTATATTAGTAATTCATGTGAGTGAGTAATTTATTCTTAAAAAAAGAGGGTTATCACAAATGTCACAATGCTGATTTTGGAAAAAGGAAAACATTTGTGTTGAGGAATGGGCTCACAGGAAGGATTCTTCTGTAATATTAATAATGTTCCATTTATTGATTTGTGTGATAGTACATTGATGTTCATAATTATTCTCTAAATTGCATATATCTATTTTATGTGCACTTTTATATGGATGATACATTTCATTATAAAATAGAAATAAATGAATAGCATATAAAATTTCTGTAATGAAATATCCATTGAAAAGATTAACTCTAATATAAAATCACTTTTATATTGTACTGCGATTATTTGGAAACTTATTAAGTTTACAACAGTTACTTCCCATTGAAATGGCTTCTTTCCCCTGAAGAGAGTGTTAACTCTAGTCAGCTATTTCATTGCTCCATGAGTAGCTGAACCTGTCCTGTTATTCAAAGAAGGACACAAGAATCAGGTCATACTTTTAAAAAGCCCCAGACTTTCTCTACACTATTGTCCATGGAAATGCTTGCAAACAATTCCCTTAGTAATTTTTCATCAGATTAAGTACATTGGCATATTTGTTGGTTAGTTATTTACATATAATTTCAAGTAATTATTATTAAAATTGGTACAACAAACTAAGCATTTAATTTAGTAAAGTAAAAAAGTGCTTAACTTTTAAAGAATTTCCTGTGGAGGAGTTACCTGCCATTGTTGACTGAGATGCTTGGAAATGAGTATGTTTTCACCATTTCTTTTTCTTCTTCTTCTCCATCTTCTCCTTCTGCTCCTCTTCCTCCTCCTCTTTCACCTCCCCTCCCCTTCCCCTACCCCTCCCCTTCCCCTTCCCCTCCTCCTTCCCCTCCTCCTCCTTCTCCTTCTTTTCCTCTCTCTCTTCAACTTCCTCTAACTTTACCATTCTATCAATTAACTCAGGGCCATGAATGTTACTGTTACAATGTATGATCAAATGTAGAGGAAACTATAAAAAGGATAACATCCAGTGCTTTAGAAGAGACACTCAACAAATTAAAATAACCGATGGCAATGAAAGGAGGCCATCTGGCTAAAGGAAATGAATATATATTCACTGTTAAGCATTTTGCAACTTTGTAGAAGCTAATGTTTTCTCTACTATGTCATGAATAAAATTCCTGTCAGATCTGTTACAATAAGTGTAAACAAGCTCTAGCACTTGAACTCTTTCTTTAAAATATTACCAACAACAATGTAAATCATGTTCTGTATGTTTTTCATGGATAAAATTGTTAAAATGGAAAAGCTAGAGGTATTTATTTACTTATTTCTGACAAGATCACTTGCTTCATGATGCTCTGCTTCCCATAGGAATTGCTGCTGGCTGCCACATCCATTTGGATTTTTTTGCATGACAAAAAAGCTAGGCTCCATTAAAGTATCATTTGCAATGAATTTACATCCTTCCTCAGGGATAAATCTAACCATTAGACATTTTGCAGAAAGACTGACTTTTGTAAAAGACTACTGTTCTTTGGGTTCCGAGCTACATTGAAAAAAGGCCAGGGATAAAATATGACTAAGTGAGATAAAAAGTTAATTTATCTCACTTTTCAGTCATATGCTGACCTTGATGTCATTCCAAATTCCAGTGAAAAAGCTAGGAAATGTCTATGAAATTTAGGGGATAATTGAAGGGCTATCATCTTATATTTATAAGTGTTTGTATTCTTCACACAAAAGACTTGATATTTTAGCATACAACAGAAATTTGGAATAACTTTAAAGTTTAAGAATCTATTGAGAGTCCTATGTTCAAGATCAAGATTATAGTTCTATGAAAATGTTTAAACATTTAGGAAATTTTTGGGAGACTTCCTTACCATGCTTTCTTTATACGAAAGGCAATTGTGGTGTAAGGAATATTGTTGTTGGTAATTCCTAAAAATATTTTAAATAGTGCATCACCTAATAGTTGTCAGTACACGTAACAGCCAGCAGAGTATTGATGGGGTGGGTACATTTATGTAATAATAAGCTTTATTTATTTCTAATATTAAACATATAGTAAGTGAATATGTAAATCTAATGTAACATTTTGTGGAGAGGATTAAATAAGTACAGATATATATTATTAACAGTTGAATGGTAATCATTATTAAACATATTTCTAAATATTAAATATTGAACAATTAAAATATGATTAATTTTACAAAAGTCTAGAAAGAAAAACCTATACATAATAAATATAAAACAATATGGTAGAATTAATATCAAATATACAAATGTATCATTGACTATAATAAATTGAATAGTTAAAAAATCTCAGATTGTACAAAAAAAGCAGAAGCGTATTTTTTGGAAAAGTCAGACAAGAGAGCACAAAAGATTGTAAGTGAATGAGCAAAGACACATGCTGTGAAAGCTATGTGTGTCCACGCACATATTGTAATCAAGCCTATTTTATAAAAATCATTTTTGTTTTAGTTATTTTCCTTTTTCTTTGTTCTTTTTTCTCCTCTATGCATAATTGCTTATCAATAGTCATTTTGGTAGAGGGTAGTCAGTAATATTTGATTTACTTCGTATCCTAACTCCTGGGGGTGCCTAGCCTTCAAGATTATTGAACATGTTTTTCTTACAAAGAACAATGATTATTAGGCCATGCGGACCTCCTTGATGGCATCCAAAAGCTTGGTCAAACTAGGGACACAAGCAGAATTCATCGTTGGAATATCTGACCTCCATACACATTCCTTACTTACAAAAATCCCCAGTTATGTTCAAAGGGAGGTCAGATTTGAGAGTTTGCCTCTCCTATTCTCATGTTTTGTACAAATTGAATAAACCTTTCTCTGCTCTTATGGGCTGACATGTCAGTGTTTAGCTAAGTGTGCATAAGGCACTCAAACTTAGCTGTTGGGGTTTCACAACAATATTATATGCATATATATACATACATGTGTATGTATACATACATACATGTACATATTTATATATACTTTTTAATAAAATTATAAAATCCATTTCCATTGTTATACACAATTATAAAATCCATTTCCATTATTTTCAGTGATCAATTAAAGCAAATCACATGAGTAAATAAGGAAAGATTAAAATATCCTGTCTTTAATTATTCTAGCTGTGTGAGAACACTTTTTAATTAAGTGATATATCTCTCATGAATATTGTTATTGAGAAGAGAAAGTGACACTTAGCAGGGGAGAATATTTGTTTTTTACTGTTCATATGGTTTCTCCTTTTTTTTTTGAAATTTATGATCATTCTAAACAATAAGATGCAATAATTGAAAGTGAGATGTATGTGAGCTGTTGGAGAACGTTGGGTTTCTGAAGCAAATAAAATAGACTACAACAATGTTTTGGGGACTTCCATGTGTTCTTGCACTTGCAAGGCAGACTAAGTGTTTAGAAGTTATTAATATAATAATTTCCCTTGCAGAAAGTAGAAACAGCAATTTAATAATGTAAACAAAAGCAAAGTTCTATAGTGCCATAAAGAGCTGTGGCTTTACAGGAATGTAAAGCACAATACACCTAAGTATTCTTAGCATAAACTCTGTCCAATTCATTAATCTAAATGTAGATGCTGCAGATGCACAAATTAGGATTGGGCTTAGGAATATAAATTGAGTGTATCTTTAGCAGTATTAGAGAAAGTTTTTTTATTTTAAATTCCAAATTATGGATTTATATCCAAGTGCCTAAAAGTTTCAATTTTAGGCACAGATGTTTTGAGAGATATGAAGACATGAGAAGCCAACATTTATTCATGTGAGAGTGCAGGCCAGAAAGAAAGCACATGCTTTCACTGCACATTAGAGACAAGAGTAAGTTTTAACCAGATTTGTTTTGTTATAGCCTTCTGTAGGCTGGAATCTTGAAGTCCAATAGGTGACATTTAACTTTGACTAAATCATATTGAAAAATATGCTGGAACAAAGTGGTCAAACACATTCTATAAGTCAAAATGTTTTTCCTGAAAACAGTAAATATTCTTTTTACAAAATATAAATTATTCTGTGGTAATAAATGACAGGCTGGTGACTGGGTTTTGAGAACTGCTGCCTCAATGTAGAAGGGAAGGAACATCTGGAGACTCCATTGAAGAGGGTTAAGCAGCCATATTATTTATAATCATGATTAAATAGATAAGGATCAAAAAGTGAAGCTTCAGTGACTGTGAATTCTAACATCAACACCTATAATAGCAGTATGCTTCATCTTCTTTGTTGTATATCTGCTTCCCTACTTCCTAATGAAATGTTCAGAAAAACATTTATGTCACTTAATCAAATATTTTCAATGGTCCCCCTAATTTGCATGTTCCAAATGTGAAGAGTATTATGTAATTTGGAATATAATATTTAAATGTATAGCCCAATACATATTAGCCTAGATAAGGGAAAGTACACCCTAAGATTTTTAAGCATAAATTCTGCCAAATTCATTAATCTAAAAGTAGATGCTGCTGATGTAGAAATTAAGAGTTGGGCTTAGGAATATAAATTGATTGTATCTTCAGCAGTGGTAAGGAAAGTTTTTTATTATTTTAAATTTCAAAACATGGATTTGCATTCAAGAGCACCTAAACTTTTAGTGGAAGGAGAGGGATTTTCTACAATTTAAAAAGGTATATTTTAGGACTCTCCATCTTCTTAGTGTTCTAACCAGCTCACAAAGGGTTTAAATATTTTTACTTACTTGGCCAGTGAATAGTTGTAGAGTATATTTTTTCTTTAATTTTAAATTTCCCAATCAGCACTCCACTCAGAATGGAAAATAACTATAATCATGAATTTTTATAAATATTACTCTGAGTAATACAATGCAATTGTTAGAATTATGGTTTTTTGTAGCAATGATTTGCCTAATATTTGGTCAATTTTGTTATGCTGTATCTACCAGTTTCTATTTTCCTTTCTGAGATATGTGTAAGATACAATAAATCTCATGGAGAAAAAGAACAAGAAATGTGCATCTCAACAGAAAAATGCATTTGTCTAGTTAACATTTCATTTAGATTATTTGAAGCTGAAGTCTTGCTTGTGGAATTCAAACATCTGATACGTAATTAAGGAGAGGCAGAGACATTGCTCACTCAGTTCATAGTAGTTAATATTGCTACACATATCTGGATAACTGATTACTTTAAAATGCTATTACAAGAATAAATTGAAGCTGAAAATGTAGGAAAGTCAGAAAGTCAAGGTCTGACAGTTTCCAAGGATAAATTATACATTCTCAATAGTAGTGGTGTCTCATTCAGATTAGTGCTCGGAGATGCCATCAAGGTTTCCGAAAATTCAAGAGAAGACACATTTTACAAGTATTGAATGTCTGTTTAAAACATTTCGTTCTCTTATTTAAATACCTGTTTTTCATAACATATTTTACATTTTACTTTGTAGCTGATTCTTGTTGGTATATAGAAATCTAATTGGTTCTTGTAAAATTACTTTGATCTAACAGCCCTGTTAAATTTACTTATTCAATTTAATACTTTATGGATTCTAAATTCTTCCTATTTTTTAAAAATTAAGTGGCTGTCTTCCATGAGTATCATTAAAATTCTATTTTCCGAATTCCACCAAGATGGCTGAATAGGAACGGCTCCCAAGCGCAGTTCCCAGTGAGAGAGATGCAGAAAGTGACTGATTTCTGCATTTCCAACAGAGGTACCAGGTTCATTTCAATGGGACTGGTTGGACAGTGGGTGTAGCCCAAGGAGGGCAAACCAAGGCAGGGTGGCGCGCTGCCTCACTTAGGAAGTGCCACTGGCCAGAGAATCAGGGACTTCTCCCCTCAGCATGGTTCTGATACTGCGCTTCTCCCATGGCCTTTGCAACCCACAGATCAGCAGATCCCTGCCGGGCTGAAAGGTGCCATGACTTACCAGACAGATCTGAGCAGCTGCTTTGACCGGTGCTGTGGGTTGTCAGCACAGATCTGGGCAGATGTTTTTAGTAATGCCAAGAGCGCATGTGGGACGGAGCTTCCTGCACCCCAGAAAGGGGGAACTGAAAGCATGTAGACAGCTGATATGGCTTGGTGGGTCCCACCCCAACAAAGACCAGAAAACTTAAGCCCTTTTGTTTGAGAGTTTTGCAACCAGCACATCAGTTTGAGCTCAACCCTGGAGGATGGAGCTTGGTGGGGTAAGGGGATCTGCCATTGCTGAGGCAGTCCTAATCTCACCTGTGTAAACAAAAGTCAGAGGAAGCTTACACAAAAGCTTGACTGAGCCTGTGACAGCCCAGCAGCACCTCTGCAGGCAGACAAGAGACAGACTGCCTCCTCAGGTGGCTTCCTGACCCCTGTATCACCAAAACAACACCTCATACAGGAGAGCTCTGGCTGACACATGGTGGGTACTTCTCTGGGATGAAGCTACCAGAGGAAAGATCAGGCAGCAATCCTTGCTGTTCCACAGCCCCTGCGGGTGATTCCTAGGCAAGCAAGGTCTGGAGTGGACCTCCAGCAGTCCTACAGCAGAGGGGCCTGGCTGTTAGAAGTAAAAGTAAAAAAACAAAAAGAAATAGCTTCAACATCAACACAAAGGACGTCCACTCAGCGACCCCATCCAAAATCACCAACTTCAAAGATCAAAGGTAGATAAATCCACTAAGATGGGAAGAAACCAGCACAAAAAGGATGAAATCCTCAAAGACCAGAATGCCTCTCCTCCTCCAAGGGATCACAACTCCTCACCAGCAAGGGAACAAAACAAGATGGAAAATGAGTTTGAGGAATTGACAGAAGCAGGCTTCAGAAGGTGGGTAATAACAAAGTTCTCTAAGCTAAAGGAACATGTTCTAACCCAATACAACGAAACTAAAAACCTTGAAAAAAGGTTAGATGAAATGCTAACTAGAATAAAAAATATGGGATTACATGAAAAAACCTAATCTACCTTTGATTGATGTACCTGAATGTGACAGGGAGAATGAATCCAAACTGGAAAACACTCTTCAGGATGTTTTCCAGGAGAACTTCCCCAACCTAGCAAGGCAGGCCAACATTCAAATCCAGGAAATAACAGAGAACACCACAGAGATATTCATCAAGAAGATTAACCCCAAGGCACGTAATCTTCAGAATAACCAGGGTTGAAATGAAGGAAAAATTGCTAACGGCAGCAAGAGAGAAAGGTCATGTCACCAACCAAAGGGAAGCCCATCAGACTCACACTGGATCTCTTGGCAGAAACCCTACAAGCTGGAAGGGAGTAGGGCCAATATTCGACATCCTTAAATAAAAAAACTTTCAACCCAGAATTTCATATCCAGCCAAACTAAGATTAATAAGTGAAGGAGAAATAAAATTCTTTATGGACAAGCAATTGCGGAGAGATTTTGTCAACTCCAGACCTGCCTTACAAGAGCTCCTGAAGGAAGTGCTAAACATAGAAATAAATAACTAGTACCAGCCACTGAAAAAAGGTACTAAATGGTAAAGACCAATGACTCAGTGAAGAAACTGCATAAACTAATGGGCAAAACAACTAGCCAGTAACAAAATAGCAGGATCAAATTCACACATAAAAATATTAAAGTTATATATAAATGGCTTAAATGCCCCAATCAAAAGACCTAGACTAGCAAACTGGGTAAAAAGTCAAGACCCATTGGTGTGCCATATTCAGGAGAACCATCTCACATGCAAAGACACACATAGACTCAAAATAAAGGGATGGAAGATTTACCACACAAATAGAGACGAAAAAAAAAAGGAGTTGCAATCCTAGTCTCTGGTAAAATAGACTTTAAACCAACAAAGATCAAAAGAGACAAAGAAGGGTATTACATAATGGTAAAGGTATCAATGCAACAAGAAGAGCTAACTATCCTAAATACATATGCACCCAATACAGGAGCACCCAGGTACATAAAGCAAGCTACTAATGACCTACAAAGAGACTTAGGCTCCCACATAATAATATTGGGAGACTTTAACACTCCACTGTCAATATTAGACATATCAACAGGACAGAAAATTAACAGGGATATCCAGGACTTAAACTCAGATCTGTACCAAGCAGACCTA
Organism: Cacajao melanocephalus; assembly: GCA_963573385.1. Lineage (NCBI taxonomy): Eukaryota > Metazoa > Chordata > Mammalia > Primates > Pitheciidae > Cacajao > Cacajao melanocephalus. Next base: position 3,214 of record CAUYLG010065251.1, on the reverse strand, counting down.
ATAGACATCTACAAGACCTGCCACCCCAAATTAACAGAATATGTATTCTTCTCAGCACCACATCACATTTCCTCTAAAATTGAGCACATAATAGAAAGTAAATCATTCCTTAGCAAATGCAAAATAATGGAAATCATAATAAACAGTCTTTCAAAACACAGTGCAATCAAATTAGAACTCAGGATTAAGAAACTCATTCAAAACCACAAAACTGCATAAAAACTGAACAACTGGCTCTTGAATGTTGACTGGATAAACAATGAAATGAAGGCAGAAGTAAAGATGTTTTTTGAAACCAACAAGAATGAAGACATAATGTATGAGAATCTCTGGAACACATTTAAAGCAGTGTCTAGAGGAAAATTCATAGCAATAACAGCTCAAATGAGAAGTGAGTACACCCAATTATAAAAATTGAAGCAGCGAGAAGAGCAAGATCAAACAAACTCAAAAGCTAGAAGACAAGAAATAACTGAGATCAGAGCACAACTGAAGGAGATAGAGACACAAAAAACCCTTCAAAAAAATCAATAAATCCAGGAGCTGGTTTTCTGAAAAGATCAACAAAATAGACATACCACTAGCCAGATTAATAAAAAGAGAAGAATCAAATAGATGCAATAAAACATGATAAAGGGAATATCACCACTGATTCCACAGGAATACAAACTACTGTCAGAGATTACTACAAACAACTCTATGCGAATAAGCCAGTAAATCTGGCAGAAATGGATAAATTCCTGGACACTTGCACCCTCCGAAGCCTAACCCAGGAAGAAGTTGAAACCCTGAATAGACCAATAACAAGGGCTGAAGTTGAGGCAGGAATTAATAGCCTACCAACCAAAAAAAAAGCCCAGGTCCCAATGCATTCACAGCGGAATTCTACCAGATGTAAAAAGAGGAGCTGGTACCACTCCTTCTGAAACTATTCCAAACAATACAAAAAGAGGGAATCCTTCCCAAAGCATTTTATGAGACCAACATCATCCTGATACCAAAACCTGGCAGAGACTTTACAAAAAAGGGAAACTTCAGGCCAATATCCGTGATGAACATAGATGCAAAAGTCTTCAATAAAATACTGGCAAATCGATTGCAACAGCACATCAAAAAAGTTATCCTTCACAATCAAGTAGGTTTCATCCCAGGGATGCAAGGCTGGTTCGGCATATGCAAGTCTATAAACATAATCCACCACATCAACAGAACCAAAGACAAAAAACACATGGTTATCTCAATAGAAGCAGAGAAGGACTTCAACAAAATTCAATAGCCCTTTATGCTAAAAAATCTCAATAAACTAGGTATTGATGGAACGTATCTCAAAATAATAAAAGCTATTTACCACAAACTCACAGCCAATATCATAGTGAATGGGCAGAAACTGGAAACATGCCTTTTGAAATCTGGCACTAGGCAATGATGCCGTCACTCACCACTCCTATTCAATATAGTATTGGACGTTCTAGCCAGAGCACTCAGGCAAGAAAAAGAAATAAAGGGTATTCAGTTAGGAAAGGAGGAAGACAAATTCTCTCTATTTGTAGATTGCATGAATTGTATATCTAGAAGACCCCATGGTCTCAGCCCAAAATCTCCTTAAACTGATAAACAACTTCATCAAAGTCTCAGGATACAAAATCATTGTACAGAAATCACAAGCATTACTATATACCCATAACAGACTAACAGCCAAATCATGAGTGAACTCCCATTCACAATTACTGCAAAGAGAATAAAATACCTAGGAATACAATGAACAAAGGCTACAAAGCACCTCTTCAAATAGAACTACAAACCACTGCTCAAGGAAATAAGAGAGGACACAAACAGATGGAAAAACATTCCAAGCTCATGGTTAGAAAGAATCAATATCATGAAAAATGGCCATACTGCCCAAAGTAATTTATGGATTCAAAGCTTTCCTCATTAAGCTACCGTTGACTTTCTTCACAGAACTGGGGAAGAAAAACACGTTAATCTTCGTATGGAACCAAAAAGAGCTCATGTAGCAAAGATAATCCTAAGCAAAAAGAACAAAGCTGGAGGCATCACACTACTTGACTTCAAAATATAGTACAAGGCTGCAGTAAACAAACCAGCAAGGTACTGGAACCAAAACGGAAATATAGACCAGTGGAACAGAACAGAGGCCTCAGAGGAAATGCCACACATCTACAACCATCTGATCTTTGACAAATCTGACAAAAACAAGCAAAGGGGAAATAATTCCCTGTTTAATAAATGGTGTTGGGAAAACTGGCTAGCCATGTACAGAAAACCGAAATTGGACCCCTTCCTTACACCTTATACTAAAATTAACTCCAGATGGATTAAAGACTTAAACATAAAACCTAATACCATAAAAACCCTAGAAGAAAACCTAGGCAAAACCATTCAGGACATAGGCATAGGCAAGGACTTCATGACTAAAACACCAAAAGCATTGGCAACAATAGCCAAAATAGAGAAATGGGATCTAATTAAATGCCAGAGCTTCTGCACAGGAAAAGAAACAATCATTATAGTGAACTGGCAACCAACAGAATGGAAAAAACTTTTTGCAATCTACCCATCTGAAAAAGGGCTAATATCCAGAATCTACAGTGAACTAAAACAGATTTACAAGAAAAAAGCAAACAAACCCATTCAAAAGTGGGTGAAGGATATGAACAGATACTTTTCTTTTCTTTTATTTAATTAATTAATTTATTTATTTTATTTTTGAAAGAAAGAAAAAGACAGGAAAGAAAGTGATAGTGAAAGAAAGAAAAAAAAGAATGTAAGAGAGAAAGGAAGAGGAAGAGAAAGAGGGAGAGAGAACAGGATTCTTGTTCTACTGCCCAGGCTAGAATGCAGTCTAAAAATGGATATTAAAAACCTCATTTATTGCTAATAATTGTGCTTAACAATGGAGACAGGAAGGAATAAGAGATGAAAATAACAAGCAGCCAACCAATATTTTATTTAAACCTATGAAATGCTATGCAATTGCTGAGGAGTGATTTACTTCCCATTATGTGGTCACTTTTAAAATAGGTGTAATGTGATACTGAGAAAAATGTATGTTTTGTGGATTTGGGGTGGAGAGTTCTGTAAATATCTGTTAAGTTTACTTCTTCCAGGTTTGAGTTCAAGTCCTGGATATCCTTGTTAATTTTCTATCTCGTTGATCTGTCTAATATTGACAGTATAATGTTAAAGTCTCCCA
>CAUYLG010065250.1:0-81758 GCA_963573385.1 Cacajao melanocephalus | reverse complement strand
AAGCAGAACTTCAAAGTAGCCATGGAACGTGACCGCTGAAGCATAGCACCACACAGAGACAATTAAGTCCCCGGATGTCTGTGGGTTTCCCTAACAGCTGTCAGGCCGACCACAAGAGCTTGGAGAGCAGAGTTTTCTCCTCACTCCCCCAAGGAAGGAGATGTCTGAGCCATCTTGTATGTCTCCTTCCCTAACTGGCTAAACAGGGGGCGCTTTCACAGCGCTGACACTGTCGCACAGCTGACAGAAGAAAACCTGATATTGAGAGAATATTGACACTGCACCTGCCCCTTATGCGGGCGTGACAGAGGACTTAGAGCATCTTGTCCTAGGGTCACCTCTTTTCCAATGCCACTTCAGTCCCATACTTCTTGACCTGAGACTTATTAGTAAGATTAAAGATTATATGATTATATATGTGTATATATTTATGATTACATATGAATAGCTATGTGATTATGAATATATATAGGAATAACTGTGTGACTGTATCTCTAATTCTTTTCTAATTCTGTATTTACATGAGAACATGCTGAGGCCTCAGACACTTGCCTTGGCTCTTGCCGAGTTCCCCCCCCAACATTTATCCTATAGAATTTTGTTCAAATAATTTGATGTCAATCTGGCCCACCTAATGATTAGACCCTAGAAAGCAACAACCATTGCTAAAGACTGTAGTCAAAAACAGGAAAAACTTCAAAACACTTCTTTCCCCTGCCCCTGTGGCTCCATTATTGTCTTTTAAGAGCTTGCTTTAATTTATTTTTGTTAATTAATCTTTCCAATACTAATTTCTTAGACCAGTAAAATTAGAGGAGTTAATTAATCAGGAAACTCATGGCTGCAATAATTTGACATCAAGAACTATTTTATAAGGCTGGGTGTGGTGGCTCATGCCTGTAATCCCAGCACTTTGGGAGGCTGAGATGGGTGGATCACTTGAGGTCAGGAGTTCGAGACCAGCCTGGCCAACATGGTGAAACTTTGTCTCCACAAAAAAATACAAAAATTAGCTGGGCATGGTGGTACACATCTGTAATTGCAGCTACTTGGGAGGCTGAGGAACAAGAATTGCTGGAACCCCGGAGGCAGAGGCTGCAGTGAATTGAGATTACATCACTGCACTCCAGCCTGGGCAACAGAGTGAGACTGTCTCAAAAGGAAAAAAAAAAAAAAGAAGAAAACTTGAGATTGAGAGAAGAATGTGGATCTTACAGATTCAGACATGCCTGGGTTTGAATTCTAGCCCCACCACCTACCATCTGTAAGATTTTGGGCAAGTCCCCTCACCTGTGGGCCCCATTGTCCTCATCAGTGCAATGGGACAATGACGCTCTGTTGCAGGCAATGCGTGAAGAATGCCCGGCACAGTGGACATCATCATTTCACAAACATGGATATTGCTCACTACGGGAAGACGTAGTAGGACCCAGTATAGATGGACTCCCTTTGCCCCTTGCCCTCCTCGAGTCTGTGTGGCTAGGATTAGACTTAGCACAGTGGACTGAGGGGCCCTAGATGGGGTGGCTGCATTGCTGGTCTGAGTGGAAGCCCGCTGCTTCCAGCCCCATGTGTGGAGCAGGGAGACAAGCACCCAGTTGGGAGGAGGAAACAAGGTTTCCAGCCTTGGCTTGGCCACACGCTTGGTGACACCCTTGAGTAAGTCACTTCACTTCTCTGGGCTTAAGTTTGCCATGGATAAAGTGGGGTGCTGTAGAAGGACCTTTCCAACTCTGGTTTGAGAACTCCGGGGCATGGAGCTGGGGACTGTTCACAGGGAGCCCAGCCGACTTTCCTTGGCTTGCTCCTGAGTGAGGGCGGTTGTGACTGCAGCAGGGAGGCTCTCCCGAATGCCCTGCCCTGGGATGCAGTAATGATGTCAGAGGGTCAGGGAGCAGGAGCTTTTGTCTCCACTTCAGAAAGGAGAGGCCTGAGGCTCAGAAAGGGCAAGTGACTTACCCAAAGCCATCCAGCACTGTTGTGGCAGGGTACCTGTCCCTTACCCGCAGCTGCTGTGAAGGCACTGCTGGGTGGGAGTTGCTGTGGTAGCGTAGGGGAAGGAGAAGGGTTGCCTGGGCTGGAACAATCCAGGAAGACTTCCCAGAGAGCCTTGAAGGATGAGAAAGATTTGGATTAACACCTCTCAAAGTGGCTTTTGCAGAATACTCAAGCTGGAGGCAAGATATGATGGAGAAAAGGGGTTCTTGGGCTGGGTTCAGGGACTCACTTCTGTAATCTCAGCACCCAAGGATCACTTGAGGCCTGGAGTTCAACACCAGCTTAAGAAGCATAGTGAGACCCATGTCTAGAATAAAATAAAATAAAATAAAATAAAATAAAATAAGCTGGGTGCAGTGATCATGCCTGTAGTCCTAGCCACTCGAGAGGCTGAGATGGGAGGACCATTCAAGTCCAGGAGTTTGAGGTTACAGTGAGCTGTGTCCCCAGCCTGGGACAGAGTAAGACCCTGTTGAAAGAAAGAAAGAGAGTGGAAGGAAGGAGAGAAAGAAAAAGAGAAAGAAAGAGAGAAAAGAAGGAAGGAAATGAAAGAAAGAAGGAAAGAGAAGGAAAGAAAGAAAAGGAAAGAAAGAGGGAAAGAAATAAAGAAAAGTAATTCTTGATTCCATAAGGCAGGGAAGTGCTGTATAAAACAAAAGGCAAACAGGTGTATTCACCATAGGATTTGGCAGAGGCTTTATTATGCACATGTGTATTGTGTAACAGTCAGTGAGAAGCATTCCCTATGCTTATTTGACCATGGAATTATTACCTTGCAGAATGTCTTAGGGAACTAGTATGCCTTTGGGAAATGCTGGTTTTGAGAAAGGAATTGTTGCAGTTTTTTGATCTGGGGAAGTGGCTACAGGGGTCCTTGTTAGTGGAGTATGGGATTCAAAGGGGTGGCAGAAAGATGCAGTGGGTAGGGAATCTCTCACTTCTTAGCCGTGTGGCCTTGGGCAAATTTGATTCCTTTCTTGAACCTTAGTTTCCTTCTCTGCAATAGACATAAGAATGTTCCACTCTCAGACAAGATAATGGGTATGAAAGTCCTGAGTTAACTGGGAATCACTGTTGCTGGAAAGTCACTGGTCCACAGGCCAGAATTTCCTTCACCTCAATTCTATCCCCTTCTCCCATATCTGCTTCCCTGGACCCTCTCCCCTGGGCTAATGCTATCTCTTTGGCCCCACAGAAAGGAGGTGTGGCATCAGGATTCAAGCACGTGGTACCCAACGAGGTGGTAGTGCAGAGACTCTTCCAGGTCAAAGGGCGGCGTGTGGTCCGTGCCACTGAGGTGCCTGTGTCCTGGGACAGTTTCAACAATGGTGACTGCTTCATCCTGGACCTGGGCAACGTGAGTCCTGTTTTCCCTTTTCCCAGGTGCTCTTGGCCTGGTCAGGCCTGACTCTAGGGACTTGGGTATATCCCGTGAACAAATACGTAGACACAGATGGCCAAACTATAGAGATCAGCATTGTGCAAGAGTCGGAGAGACCCATGTACGGCTATGTGTGTATGCAAAGACTCCCACAAATGTGGACTCAAGCCCAGAACTCCGGTACACACCATGGATATAGTGTGTACTTGGACTTTGATTGACATAGACTTCCTTACATCTGCTTATATGGACATCTTGTGTCCTTTTTTACATGCTTATAAATACATAACAGTCATGAACAAACACTATAGGCTCTTGCCCAGCAGGTGTGCACAGGTGCACTGTAATGAATGCCCACACATGGATACTTGGGTATCTTATGGTCCTGCATGTGTATGTCATGCACATAGTTGCACATGCATATGATCTATGACAATGTGTGTGGGATGCCCTTACCCAGGCCCACCTTATAGATGTGTGATGCTTTGTACGCACTAGTCTCACAAATCCCTGTGAGCACAGACCTGCAAACAGACATGGCCACTTGACCCCAAAGCTCATATGCATATACACCTGTGGTCTAATGTCTGTGCCAACATGAGCACACCCTGATTTAGTGTAAGCTTTTTCTTAAAGCATCATAGGCACACAGAAGAGTGTGTGAATCCTGAGTGTACAGCTTGATGGATTACACAAGGCAAACACACCGCATAACACAGATCATGAAGCAGAATCTCCCCAGCCCCCAGAAGGCCTCTGTTGCCCCCTTTTGGTGCCTTCACCCCTCAAGGCAGCCATCATCCTGAACTTTCTCGACAGCACAGATGGGTTTTGCTGATTCTGAACTTTGCTGACACGGAACCTTGCTCTTTTGTGTCTGACTTCTTTTGCTCCACATTACATCTCTGAGATGTGTCTGTATTGTTGCATTTAGTTGTAGATTGTTCATTCTCCTTGCTGTGGAAGACTCAGTTGTGTGGGTGTACCACAATTTGTATATCCTCTATGTTAAAGGCGGGTACTTGGGGTGGCTTCTGGTTTGGGCTATTCCAGTCAGTGCTACTCTGAACATTCTTGCACAAGTCTTGATGGACATAGGAATGCACTTCCGTCAGGTATATTCCTAGAGGTAGGATTGCGGGGTCATAGGAGATAGGTATATTCAGCTTTAGTGGCTATGCCCAAATGGTTTTCCAAAATGGGTGTACCAATTTATATTCCCTTCAGCAGGCAAACATCTTTGTACACATTCTAGATGTAGTTGTACCTGTGAAAAAATTCATATCCTCAGACATGCACTCCCATCCCCTGGCGTGTGCGGATCACGCTTAATTGCACGTGAATACTGCACGTGTGCAGACTCTGCCAGCCTTCACCTGGGCAAGCGCAGAACAAGGTGCGCCTGCACATCACATGCTCTCCCCCAGCCCTGTCACTGGGCAGGGCTTATAGGAAGGCGGGGCACTGACTTCCTGGGTCTGTGTCTTCCAGGACATCCACCAGTGGTGCGGTTCCAACAGCAACCGGTATGAAAGACTGAAGGCCACGCAGGTGTCCAAGGGCATTCGGGACAACGAGCGGAGTGGCCGGGCCCGAGTGCAAGTGTCTGAGGAGGGCGCCGAGCCCGAGGCGATGCTCCAGGTGCCTGTGGGGTGCGCATGGGGAAGGCATGGGGACAGGCTGCTCATGACCTTCTTCTGCAGCAGGCAATTTGAAGTGAATTTGAGGAAAAAATAACTTCTGTTCTACCCCGCCTTTTTATTTTTAAAATAGTTTTTTATTTTTATTTATTTTTTTGGTTTCTGAGATAGGGTCTCACTCACTGTTGCCTGGGCTGGAACACAGGGGCGTCATCATAGCTCACTGCAGCCTTGACCTCCTGAGCTCAAGCGATCCTCCTGCCTTGGCCTCCTGAGTAGCTGGGACCACAAGCGAGGGACCACGCCAGGCTAATTTTTGAATTTTTTGTAGGGATGGGGTCTTGCCATGTTGCCCAGGCTGGTCTCCAACTCCTGGGCTCAAGCCGTCCACCTGCCTTAGCCTCCCCAAATGCTGGGATTACAGGCGTGAGTCACCATGCTGGTCTCTCCTCAATTTTGAGGCTGTTTTTCCATGAAACCTGATCACTTTAGGGAGCGAGGGAGATCAGTTCCCTGCGCAACTCCAAGACTCCTCTGAGGGGTGGGACTGGAACTCAAGCCTGTGCTGGGAGTATGAGCCACATTCTCCAGCAGGGAGGACCAGGTCCTCGGCAGGAGCTAAGGAGGATGGTTTCTTAGCATCCCCTGAGGGCCAGCTTGGTGCTAGAACAAGGTCAGAAAGAGACCCCTGAGTCCCAATCCCCTCTTTCCTCTTCTGACTATTCCTGGTAGTTTTTGGCCCATTTAGTCACATGATGGGATTGCCAGCCACTGTGCTTTGAGGATATATCAATAGAGGCAAGATTCACCAGGAAAAGGAGGAGACCATGAGCTCTGCTCCATGCTACTTGGTTCCTGCTTCCCTGGGGGCATCCAATTCCAGTTTTTGGAGTGAGCGGAAGGGTGATTATTATTAAGGGAAGGGACCTGGACACCAACCATAGCTTGAGGGGGTACAGTGGAAGTAAAAATAGGCTCTGAAGCCACAGGGATGGAGGTTCAGATTCTGGCTTAGCCACCTAATAGCTGTGTGGGTAGGTGATTTCATCTCTCTGGACCTCAGATTCCTCTTCTGTAAGGTGAGAGTGATAATCTGTGCCTTCTGGCCTGGGTGCGAAGATGCAGTGAGATCTTTTAAAGGCAGGCGGTAGAAGGTGTTCCATAGCTGTAGTTATCACAATTAGCCGGTAAACGAAATATCTGAAGGGCTGTCAGGAGGCAGAGGAGCAGGGGTGTTCTCCTGGAGTGTCTGAGTCTGCGAGACAAGGTGGAAGGGACCTCTGATGGACGGATCTGGACATGTGAGCAGACGCAGGATGTCTCTGGAGAAGATCAGACCCCATGGAGAGGGTCACAGTGGATGCCCATGTGGTCCCTGCCTGCCTGGGAGCTCTCTCAGGAGCCCGGCCCCTTCCTCACAGCCACCCTTCCTCTCCACCTCTCCATCTCCTACAGGTGCTGGGTCCCAAGCCGGCGCTGCCCGCAGGTACCGAGGACACAGCCAAGGAGGATGCTGCCAACCGCAAGCTAGCCAAGCTCTACAAGGTGAGCACCAGACGCACTGTCTGCCTAGACATGAGAGGGGGCCTCGGCTTTCTCATGTCTCCAGTGGATGCTTGTGTACTTCCTTCGCTTTCCTGCACTGAGAATAACAGCATACGATCAACTCAGGACACATCTGTGTCACGCTCGTACACGGGGTCTCTCTGAGTCTCTGTTTCCTAGTCTGTAAAGTGGGAATAAGAGCAGAATGGTTGACTTTGCAGAATTTCTGGGAGTCCAAAGAGAAAACGGACAGGAAAATAGCTTAGAAAATACTTGGAGAAATACTACAGAAATGCTGTGTATGTAGGAGGGTTGGGGGTGTGGGTTATGGTTAATGACTTCATTTATTATTTCTTCCTTGTGATTTTCACAACTGAATGGAGGCTTAGCTCCAGCTAAGGAACGCTCTTGGCTGAGCTCTGGGAGGAAGCTCAATCAACTCATGTTGTGCCCCAAGCATTTTCAGTAAAACGGCAACAAAATCGAGATGTCGATTACCACCACCGCCAAGAAACACTACTACGTTATTGATTGTTTTCTGATTAGGAAGTAATTGTTTAAGAAAGTACTCAAAAATATAAAAAGAAAAGTCCATGTAGTTTTACTAGTTTAAAAAACCAGTATTATTTTTAAAATGTGTTTTAATTACAAAAATGACAATATCCAGTTAAAAAATCAGCCTCTCTTCCTCACCAGAGAGCACATCTTTGTCCAGCCACAGCTTTCTGTGCCTAATTAATTTTCCATATTTTATTGTTTTATTGTGAGACAGAGTCTTGCTCTGTCACTCAGGCTGCAGTGCCGTGGGGCACAGTCACAGCTCACTCTGCCCACCGGGCTCAAGCGATCTCTTGCCTCAGCCTCCTGAGTAGCTGGGACTGCAGATATGTGCTACCACGCCCAGCTAACTTTTGTATTTTTTGTAAAGACAAGATTTCACCATATTGCCCAGGCTGGTCTCGAACTCCTGGTCTCACACGATCCACCTGCCTCAGCTTCCCAAAATGCTGGGATTACACGGTGTGAGCCACCGTGCCCGGCCATTTCTATTTTATATAACTGGATCCCAACTATTCATGCTGTTCTGTGGTCTTCTTTCTGCACTCAGCGTGGTCAGGAATATCTTTCTATGATAAATCTCAACTTGACCCTTTATAACAGCTGTATAGTATTCTATTTTATGAATGTAAGCATTTAAGCAAATCCTAATTGATGAACATTAGGATGTTCCCACCTTCTCCAAGTGCAGACAATCCCCTTGGTACGCTAAGTACAGCATAGCACTGGGGCAAGTTCCTAGACAAGGAGCTGCCGGTCACAGGCTGAAGAATGAGTCAGCGGTTGAAAATACTGGTTCTGGGCCGGGCATGGTGGCTCATGCCTGTAATCCTAGTACTTTGAGAGGCCAAGGTGGGCAGATTACCTGAGGTCAGGAGTTCGAGACCAGCCTGGCCAACATGGTGAAACCCCGTCTCTACTAAAAATACACATATTAGCCAGACGCGTTGGCGGGCACCTGTAATCCCAGCTACTTGGGAGGTTAAGGCAGGAGAATCGCTTGAACTGGGAGGCAGAGGTTGCAGTGAGCCGAGAGCATGCCACTGCACTCCAGCCTGGATGACAAGAGTGAGACTTCATCTCAAAAAAAAAAAAAAGAAAATACCGGTTCTGGAGTCAGACTGCCTGTGTTTGAATTCCAGATCTGTTACTTTCTAGCTGTGCAAGTTACTTAACCACTCTGTGCCTTGGTTTCCTTGTGAATGAGACAGGGATAGTAACAGAACCGTCATAGGCAAGGAATAGATGGGTTCTATAATTATGTGAGTTATAGAAATTGCTTAGAACAGTGACTGGCACAGAGTAGTAAGTACTCAATTAATGTGGAACAGCTCTCACCAGGATCTTAAGTCTGTTTACCCAGAGTCTTGCCAACTGGATATTTTAATCTTTTGAATTGTATCTTGTAAGACATACATTTTTTTGAACTTGAATGAACTTTTTATTTTAGAATAATTTTTAGGTTTACAGAAAAATTGTAAAGATAGTCCAAAGAGTTCCCATATACCATTCACTCAGCTCCTCCTTAGCATCTTAGCATAACCAGGTACCTCTGTCAAAACTAGGAAATTAACATTGCTTCAATACTGTTAACTAAATTATAGACTTTATTGGATTTCCTCAGTTTTTCTTCCAGGTTCCAATCCAGGATACAAGATTGCATTTAGCTCTTTTTACTTCTATTTTTCTTTTCTTCTATTTACTTATTTATTTTTGAGACAGAGTCTGGCTCTGTCACCCAGGTTGGAGTGTAGGGGCTCAGTCACAGTTCACTGCAGCCTCGACCTCCCAGGCTCAGGTGATCCTCCCACTTCAGCCTCCCAAGTAGCTGGGACGACAGGCAAGCGCCGCCACGCCTGGCTGCTGCTTGTATTTTTTGTAGAGATGGGATCTTGCCATATTGCCCAGAATGGTCTTGAGCTCCTGGGCTCAAGATATCCCCCCACCTTAGCCTCCTAAAGTGCTGGGATCAAAGGTGTGCGCTGCTGCACCCGGCCTCTTCTCTTTTTTTAAATGATGAAGTAGAATACATTTTCAGCAAACTATGCACCCAGTTCCCCAAATGTTCCTGCATTTTATCCCACCCTCCCTTCCCATGTGCAGTTTGTGTTACCCCTGAGGGTAGGTCAGCAGATGTGGTTCTGGCAAACGAGAAAAGGGAAGAGAAAGTCTAAATGTGTGCGAGAGAAAGCCCGGGTGTTACTCTGCAGTGCCATTTGGGGTGGGGGGTGGGGCAAGATGGTGGAAGTCTCAGGGCTGAGCAGCCACAGACACTCACATGCTGGTTCCCTCTGCTTCGCCCCTCAGGTCTCCAATGGTGCAGGCACCATGTCTGTCTCCCTTGTAGCTGATGAGAACCCCTTCGCCCAGGGGGCCCTGAGGTCAGAGGACTGCTTCATTTTGGACCATGGGAAGGACGGGAAAATCTTTGTCTGGAAAGGTACTGGAGACAGTGGAAGGGTCCCAGTTGGCCTGTAGTACCTCGGGTGGGATATCCTGCAGCTCCTAGAATCTCAGCTCTGGGGAGCATGGAGTGTGATAGAGGCGCCTGGTACAGTGGAAATCAGAAGTCTTGGGCTGATGCCTTGGTTTTGCAGTTGACCTACTGTGTGATCTTAGGCACTTTACTTACCCTCTCTGGGCCTCAGATTCCTGATCTGGGCTAAAATGGGTGTTTCCCAAGTGGATTATAATGTCAGTTCTCTGAGAGGTTAATTGGCATCATGTAGAAATTATGTAGAAAATGTCTGACTGTATGGTCCGATAAGTTTATGGGCAACAATGGATTTTTAAATGTTCAACAAGTTTGTTTACTCTAGGACTTTTAACTTGCTCATTTATAGGGCCAGGGGGCTTTTCATGAAGATTATCTGGGTTGAGAAATTCTATGCTAGAAGTTCATAAACTCTTTGGATAATATCTTGGGGGAATTCTCTTAGAAACTGTTGGCCCAGGTGTTTCTTAGAGGCCCTGAGATGTTCTGAGAGGACCCATCAATATCCTCCCCTGATTCTCTAAGGCTCATCTTGGGGAAGAGGACTGAGGAGAGGGAGGTGGTAGGAGGTCAGAGAGAGAGGGAGAGAGTGGGGAGAAAGAGAGAGAGAGACTATTATAGTGATTACTCTCTAGGCCCCTTTGGACACTGGGCCAGCTGATCTGGACCTTGGCCTTGGCAGTGGGAAGGCTGGGGACTGACAGCCAGCACTGTCTGGCTAGGAGCTGGCTTGGCATGGGAATATCTTCAGGGTGGCAGCTTCTCACCCACTGACTGACCTAGGTCAAGTAATTTAATTTCTCTAAGACCCTAGTTTCCTTATAGATACTCAAACAAGATAACTTTTTAAAAAAAAATCACTTAAGACTGTTTTGTAGATTAAATAATCTGTGTATAGTTCTAAGTACAAAATACACGTTCAGTAAATGGACCACAATAGTGTTGTGATTGGTGTCATTGGCCAGCCCCAGGCTGGACTCCAGGAGCTCTAGTGAGTGGTCAGCTCCGGGGGTCTCTGGTCTTGGCTGTCCACAGTCTAAGAAGAGTAGGGAGGGAAGTTTGGCTGCTCCTTCTCCTGGACCATTGGAGGTCAGGATACAGCAGGATCCTGGGTCCCTAACCCTCCATCACTCCCTCTGGCTGCCGACAGGCAAGCAGGCAAACTCGGAGGAGAGGAAGGCTGCCCTCAAAACAGCCTCTGACTTCATCACCAAGATGGACTACCCCAAGCAGACCCAGGTGAGTCTTGGAGGCCAGGTAGGATGGGAAGGGGTGGGTCCTGTTTAGAGGGGATGGGCCGAAGTAGGGTGGGTGTTCCACCCTCAGTGTGGATGGGGTATCTGAGGCTCCCCTGGGAACTCCTGCTGGGCAGCCCAGCCACATCCTGCTCCTCCACCTCTCCTCCCCAGGTCTCGGTCCTTCCCGAGGGCGGTGAGACCCCACTGTTCAAGCAGTTCTTCAAGAACTGGCGGGACCCAGACCAGACAGACGGCCTGGGCTTGTCCTACCTTTCCAGCCACATCGCCAACGTGGAGCGGGTGCCCTTCGACGCTGCCACCCTGCACACCTCCACTGCCATGGCCGCCCAGCACGGCATGGATGACGATGGCACAGGCCAGAAACAGGTACCTTTAGGGGCTGGGTGGGTGTGTCCAGGTCCCTCCCTCACTTTCCCCATGCACTGCCTCTTGCTTCCCCAAGGAGGTTTCTCTCCGAGGCTTGCACAGTTTTGGTAGTTGAGATTCATTGCTGTTACTTAGTTTCTGCAGCCAATGCTCGCTGAGCACCTACTGTGTGTCAGACCCTGGGCCAAGTGTCTTGGCCCCACCCTGTCCCTATGAATGCCTGATCTGGGAGGGGTGCTGACCACAGCCACAGACCTGTGTGATCAGTGGAAGATGGGAGGGAGCACAGGGGATTGTGGGGACACGGGAAGGGCAGCAGGGGTGGTTGGTCAGAGCAGCCTGCACGGAGATGGGGACCCTTGGGTGGGGTCTCAGAGTAGGAGTAGGGCTTTGCTGCTGGAAGGGAAGAGTGGAGAGTGGTGGGCCTTCCAGGCAGAACTCGGTGCGTTCAGGGGGGAGGAGCTGTCCCAGGGGGCTAGTGCTGATGGCATCCCCAGGGAGGGGCCTTGAATGCCGATTTTAAGGGTATGGACCTGATTCTCTAACCAGTGCGTGCTAGTGAGGGGTTTTTCTTTTTATTAAATCAGAAATGCAACAGACTCAGATCTATACTTCATCTTTTTTTTTTTTTTTTAATAGAGACAGTGTCTTGTATGCTGCCCAGACTAATTTCAAACTCTTGGGCTCAAGCAATCCTTCTGCCTCAGTCCCCCGAAGTGTTGGAATGAAAGATGTGAGCCACTGTGCCTGGCCATGTGCTTTAGAATCTCACCGTGAAAATGGGTTCGAATATGACTCCAGGATATCATTAGAAGAAAAAAATCAATTAAAAAAAAAAGAAAAACAAAAAGAAAACTAAGAAAATGGGCTGGAGGCAGGAAGACGAAGTTAGAGAGCTTATGAGGAGCTTGTTCTAATAGTTTAGATGAGAGAAGATGATGAGCTTGAGACTAAGGGTTACAGTGGAGATCAGGGGAAGTGGGGTGTGGGGTTGAGAGGCGTTTAGGAGGTAGAATCCGCTTCAGGCAAACTTGATTCCATTCCTAATGATAGGAATAGCAAAATTGCTCGTTTGTATATATTATTGTTTTTGGTTTGGTGTTATTAGCATTCATTCATTGCTTCAGTGGATGGGAAGAATGTAGTGAAAATACTCGGGGTGGGGCAGTGTGTTAAGAGCCCTGGCAGCCTGCCTGTGAGACTTTGAGCTAGTTACATAAGCTCTTTGAGCTTCACTTTCTCACTTGTAAAATGGGGTTTCATCCCACTCCATCACCTTCAAGAATGTTCAAAATCCAGAGATTCTGGGATTCTGTTTTCCGGGACTTGGCCAACTCTGTGTCTCCATAGCTCCACCAGGTGGCGCTGCCGGGCCTCGTGACCACTTGGAAAAAGCGGTGTCACTGGAGCACTGCGGAGACCTGCCAGCAGGGGTCATGCTGAGGTCGTCTTGTGATGGCCCTTCCTCTGCAGGTGACCTATATTATCCTGGCAGGCCAAGCCGGTGGTTCAGGCCTGTAATCCCAGCACTTTGGGAGGCCGAAGTGGGCGGATCACGTGAGGTTGGGAGTTCAAGACCAGTCTGGCCAACATGGTGAAACCCATCTCTACTAAAAATACAAAAATTAGCTGGAAGTGATGGCAGGTGCCTATAATGCCAGCTATTCGGGAGGCTGAGATAGGAGAATGGCTTAAACCCGGGAGGCAGAGGTTGCAGTGAGCAGAGATCGCGCCATTGCACTGCAGCCTGGGCCACATGAGTGAAACCTCTTCACAAAAAAAAAAAAAAAAAAAAAAGAAAGAAAGAAAAAATAAAGAATCCAGGCATCTCAATAATGATAGAGATAATGGTGATATTAGTAAGACAGTAATAATAATTAATTTAATAAGAGCAGCTGCCACCTACAGAGCTGTCCCCTTGTGTCTGCCCCTGTGCTAGATTTTCATGAGTAAACTCATTTGAGCCTCACAATACTTTGAGATAGGTACTATGATTATCCCTGTTTTTCAGATGGGAAAACTGAGTCCAAGAGCGGTTAAGCCAGTTGTTTGAAATCTCATGGCCCAGAAGGGGGTGGGGTCTGATCTGGGTTCTGTGTCTGGCTCCTCCTCTCACTGTGCTACGCTCCTTCAGAGCTGCCTTGATGATCCTCAGTGAGGGACAGACAGGCTGGGGCTGGGGCAGGACATGGTATGAGGGTCCTGGACAGGAACCCCGGTGAAGAGTCCCAGCCCTGTCTCCTAGTGGCTCTGTGAGTTGGGCAAACTATTTAACTCCAGTCTGAGCCCAAAGTTCATCCCGTGGTCTAACCACAACCTACCACTCTGTGGTTTCCTGGCTGGCCTGAGCTGGCAGGTAGGAGCGCTGCACAGCATCTGACCCCAGTTTTGCTCCAACAGATCTGGAGAATTGAAGGCTCCAACAAAGTGCCCGTGGACCCTGCCACATATGGACAGTTCTATGGAGGCGACAGCTACATCATTCTGTACAACTACCGCCATGGTGGCCGCCAGGGGCAGATAATCTACAACTGGTGAGGTTCTGGGGCCCTTGGTGTATGTTGTCGGGGGCACTGGCTGGGCTCTGAATAGGGCCTGAGGTGGGACTGCCACTCGCTGCTGGGAGAGGTTCTCATCCATAGGGCAACACCATTTGCTTATTTCTCCAAACAACTTTTAAACTCCTCTTACCAAATGATTATACATCTATTGTAGGAGATATAGTGAATGTGAAGAAACAAACAGAACATTTCCCACAAGTCCATGCCAAGTACTGGGTACACTAGGGATTATCCTCCCACACATATTTTTCAAGCCAAAATTATTTTTAAATTATTACTATGTATTTATTTATTTTTATTTATTTTGAGCTGGAGTTTCACTCTTATTGCCCAGGCTGGAGTGCAATGGTACGATCTCAGCTCACTGCAACCTCTGCCTCCCGAGTTCAAGTGATTCTCCTGCCTCAGCCTCCCTAGTAGCTGGGATTAGAGGCGCGCGCCACCATGCCTGGCTAATTTTTGGTATTTTTATGAAAGACTGGGTTTCACCATGTTGATCAGGCTGGTCTCAAACTCCTGATCTCAGGTGATCCACCCGCCTCAGCCTCCCAAAGTGCTGGGATTACAGGCATGAGCCACCACGCCCAGCCCAACAATTATTTTAAAACAGAGAATACATTTACATGGTTCAGAAATCAAAACAGAATATAAAGGTATTTATTGAGAAATCTTATTCCCACCCCTGTCCCTCTCTACCCCATTCTCCAGACCCCATTCCTTCTTGGGTAACTGTTTTAATCTCTCGTTCTAATCCTTCCAGTAACTCTTTATGAAAAAAATATACAAATAATTTATAGCCTGGTCTCTCCCTTCCTTATACAAAAGATAGCATACTTTGTATATTGCCCTGCACCTTACTTTTCTGATTCCATTCTTCCTAGAGATCAATCATGTCAGTACATAGAGAGCTTCCTCATTCTTGGCCAGGTGTGGTGGCTCACACCTATAATCCCAGCAGTTTGGGAGGCCAAGGTGGACAGATCACCTGAGGTCAGGAGTTAGAGACCAGTCAGCCTGGCCAATATGGTGAAACCCTGTCTCTACTAAAAATACAAAAATTAGCCAGGCGTGGTGGTGGGTGCCTGTAATCCCAGCTACTCAGGATGCTGAGGCAGGAGAATCACTTGAACCCAGGAAGCGGAGGTTGCAGTGAGCCGAGATCATGCCATTGCACTCCAGCCTGGGGGATAAGAGTGAGACTTTGCCTCAAAAAAAAAAAAAAAAAGAGACCTTCTCATTCTTTTTTATAGTTGTGTAATAGTCTTTGGGTGGCTGTACTATAGTTTATTTAACAGATTCCTTGATGATGCATACTTGGGTTGATTCCAGTCTTTTTCTATTGCAAGCATTGCTGTGATTAGTAACCTTAAACAAACATCATTTTGAACGTGCAGAGAAATGTCTCTAGAGTAAGTTCCCAGAAGTGGGATTGCTGGGTCAAAGAGTAACTGCACTTGTCATTTTGATTGATAGCTCCAATTTCCCTTGATAGTGTTTGTAGCATTTTGCATTCCCACCAAGCAACCTGTGAGAGTCCCTGGTGCCCTACAGCCACATCTGTGGATTGTGTGGTCAGACTTTTGGGTGTTTGTCAATCTTATGGTTTATAAAATGGTGTCTCAGTGTATTTTTAATTTGTATTTCTCATACTATGCAGTCTGAAATTTTTGTCTGATTATTGACTATTGGATTTCTTCTTCTTCTTCTTCTTTTTTTTTATTTGAGACAGGGTCTCACTCTGTTGCCCAGGCTGGAGTACAGTGGTACAATCTCTGCTCACTGCAACCTCCACCTCTGGGGCTTAAGCGATTCTCATCCCTCAGCCTCCCAAGTAGCTGGGACAACTTGCCACTACTCACTACCATACCTGGCTACTTTTTGTACTTTAATACGGATGGGGTTTTGCCATGTTGCTCAGGCTGGTCTCAAACTCCTCAAGTGATCTGCCTGCTTCAGCCTCCCAAAGTGTTGGGATTACAGGCGTGAGCCACTGCGCCTGGCCAGATTTCATTTTTCTTTAAACTTCTTATTTTGAAATCATTTTAGACTTGCTGAAAACTTGCAAAAGTAGCACAGACCGTTCTTGTATATCCATTATCCGGTAGAACAGTCCCCTATGTTCACATCTTACATAACCATTGCACAATTAACAAAGCCAGAAAACGAACATTGACGCATACTGATTACTAATCTATAGGCTTTACTTAAATTTCCCCAGTTTTCCCATTACCGTTCTTTTTTTTTTTTGAGACAGAGTCTGTCACCTAGGCTGGAGTGCACTGGCGTGATCTCGGCTCACTGCAAACCCTACCTCCTAGGTTCAGGTGATTCTCCTGCCTCAGCCTCCCAAGTAGCTGGGATTATAGGTGCCCGCCACCATGCCCAGCTAATTTTTATATTTGTAGTAGAGATGGGGTTTCACCGTGTTGGCCAGGCTGGTCTCAAACTCCTGACCTCAAATGATCCACCTGCCTCAGCCTCCCAAAGTGCTGGGATTACAGGCATGAGCCACCACACCTGGCCCCCACTACTGTTCTTTTTCTGATCTAGGATCTAACCCAGGATCCCACATGGCATTTACTCATTATGTCTCCTAAGTCTCTGACTCTATGGCAGTTTCCCTGTCTTTCCGTTTTTTCATAACCTTGACCTTGACACTTTTGAAGAGTACCAGTCAGTTATTTTGTAGAATGCCTGTCAATTTGACAACCCCAGACACTTAAAAATACCTGGTACAAAATCGGTGTGAAGACTTTTTAAAAAATTAGCTGCATCAGCACATTGATATGTCAGATTTTGTTTGCTTATGTGATGACATATGTTGGTGATGGAAAACGTAGACAATACGCAAAGAGGTGGGATAGAAAGGCAAAATCCCCCTAAATCTCCCCTCTAAGGGCAATCACCATGGACCTTTTGGTGAACATCTGTGCAGACCTCTCTGCACAGGTTCGCGGGAGACTTAATTGTTGACGTCTTTTCCCATAAATAGGCTCACGTGACACTTGCTGTTCCGTGACCTGCTTTTCCACCCAGAGAAATGTCCTGGCCATTTTTCTGCATCTCAGATTTGAGTCTCAGAGCACCTTCTCTGTGGCTATTCAGCATGAGATGACCCAGCCAGTCTCCTGTGGGGCACGTTTAGGATAAGGAAATCCATGCGTTGCACTCGGATCTCTGTAAGCAGGCAGGGTGCTTGGCTGAGAGCGGAAGTGTTGTTGGTGTGGTTCTTGGTTCTTGTTGCTCTGAGAGAGTCCCCTTCCCTCTCTGTCTGTTTCATTACCAGTAACGGGGAGATTTGTAGGTTTCTCAGACTCAGGGCAAGGGAGAGGCTCAGGGCTCTGTGTGCACCTTGGTACTGAATCTCACTTCCCCTTCCAGGCAGGGCGCCCAGTCTACACAGGATGAGGTCGCTGCATCTGCCATTCTGACTGCTCAGCTGGATGAGGAGCTGGGAGGTACCCCTGTCCAGGTGAGCCCAGCCCACCAGCTCTCTGGGCTTTAGCCTGAGCCTTGTCTATCGGTTACTCATCTGTCTGACTCTCAACCATCTGTTCCTTTGTCCATCCGTCCATCCATCCATCCATCCATCCATCCATCTATCCATCCATCCATCCATCCATCCACCCATCCATCCACCCATCCGTCCATCCATCCATCCATCCACCCATCCATCCATTCATGGTACAGATATTTATTTAGGGCTTCCATGTGTTCCACACTGCATCTGTAGCCATGGACACACAGACACCACCCTGCCCTAATGGGCTTTGCTGTCTTGGGTGGTAGCAGACATTCAACACACATGTACACTAATGGCTATGACAGATGCAGCAGGTGAAAATGATAAGACCTTGGGGAGACAGACATGGGAGGGGCAACATGGCTGAGCACAGATGTGGAGCCAGCACGCTTGGGTTTAAATCCTGTCGTCGCCTCTGGGCAACTTTGGGCAAGTCACTTAGCCCCTCTATGCCCTGTGTCCTCAAAATAGGGGTAATAACAGTACAGGATTGCTGTGAGGATTAAGAGTTAACATTTGTAAAACATTTAGAGCCATGCCTGGCATATAATAAGTTCCTCCCTTATACACATGTGTTAAGTATAAGGACGTAAATCTCAAGTAGGATCCTATTGGATTAGAAAAGCCTACTCCTGTCCCAAGAGGGGACTGTTCAGTGGGGGCCTAATGCATGTGTAGGAGTTGGCCAGGCAGAGTGAAGGAAAACATTCCAGGTAAAGGGTGGTGCATACGCAAAGGCCCTGGGGTGGGCGGGGGCATTGGGTGTTAAAGCGAGGGGAAAGTTCCTTGATTTGAGGCTGGACAGGTGCTCAGAGGGCCCAGACCACCAGAGGCCATGGTGACGATATTGACCTTGATGCTCAGAATAACAGGAAGTTGCCGAATGATAAGTCTGCAGTGTGGGGATTTCTGGTTTAAAAAGTCGCTCTGGCTAGCGGGGGGCGCTGGAGGGCAGCAGAGCTGGTTCGTGGGGATGTGGGGGAAGCAGACAACAATTGTGCTTCCTCCATCCTACCCTTGGGGTGGGCAGGGCTCTAGATTGGGATCGGGGGTTCGTGCCCTGACCTTTGACTATGATAGTCTGGGTGCTGGGCACTAAATGAGATGATGACCATCGTAACTCAGTGCGTCCTCACGATGGCCTTGGGAGTAGCATCCTTGGCTGCATTTTACAGAGGAGGAACCTAAGAGGTTGAGATGCGTGCCCAAGTTCTCACCATCAGGGCGGAGTTGGGTCATGGTGGGAAGCAACTGCCATGCACCCGACACGCACGTGTGGGTTAGTCAGGGCTGCGGTAAGGTGGCACACATGGCGGGCGTGGGTCGCACATGTGAGGATGTACATCTTCCCCGCCTCACTCCCACCTCCCAGCCCCTGACTGCTGCCTGCATCTGGGGTGCACTAGCTGTGCAGGAGGGCGTTTTCCAGATCTGGAATGCTCTGTTCTTACCACTCCACTGGCAGTCGTGCCCAGGCCTGACGTCATCACTCTGGAAGAATGTCCACCAGCAATCCCTGTGCTTCTATTTAAGGGAATATTTGCAAACATGGGCTGTCCTGGCTCTTGGACCAGACTGAGGGTCAGCAAGGCACGTCCTCATGCAGATGGAGAGCAGCCACAGCGGCAGTGCCCTGGGGACCGCAGGCAATAGTGTTGTCTCCACCCTTCCTGGAATTCTGTGTCCAGGCCTGCATGTTGTAGGGTCACACTCCCTGCCACACACAGACACAAGCATGATGGCTTCGTCTGGAGGGGTGGGCCCAGTGCGACATAGAAGGACTGAGGCCTGCCCCCAGGGTCCCTGACTGACTCTCCTGTCTCTCTGCCAGAGCCGTGTGGTCCAAGGCAAGGAGCCCGCCCACCTCATGAGCCTGTTTGGTGGGAAGCCCATGATCATCTACAAGGGCGGCACCTCCCGGGAGGGCGGCCAGACAGCCCCTGCCAGCACCCGCCTCTTCCAAGTCCGCGCCAACAGCGCTGGAGCCACCCGGGCTGTCGAGGTAATTCCCAGTCCTGGACCACAGAAGGGATTGGCCTCCCTGAAACCTCCCAGGCTCAATGGGCAGATCTCCAGGCACAGGATGGGGTGGGGTGGGATAGGGGGTAAGAAGCAGCTTTTTGTACCTTCCTGCCCTGGCCGCGGGGTGATCTGTCTTAGACTTCCCCGTTTCAAGGATGTCCAGTGTCCCTTGCACACTTTGCCTAGTGGACAGCTCACTACCTACCATTCTGTACAATCAGGACGCCATTCCTGATTACATTCCAGTTGGCTACTATCCCTTTCAAGAGGAAGGCACAGATCTGGACATGATTCCCAGGATGGTCTGGGTAGCCTAGAGGGGAATGGGACTCTCACTTCCTTTGTTCTGGGCACTCAACTTCTGCTAATACAGCCCTGAATTCTAGAATCAGCTTGGCTAGTCATAGCGCATTAGTGACTCATGGGAGTCAACCAAGGCCATTGGGGTCCAAAATCTGTGCCCTTAGCTCTGATGGGCTGTGTTCCTCCAAGTCCCCACCTGAGAGCTCGTCCTGCTGCAGGGTCTGCCGGGTTGTGAGGAGGGGGCTGAGGGCTTTTTGTCTGGTTCCTGATTAACCAAGCTCTACCCTCCCAGGTAATGCCTAAGGCTGGGGCACTGAACTCCAACGATGCCTTTGTCCTGAAAACCCCCTCAGCCGCATACCTGTGGGTGGGTACAGGAGCCAGCGAGGTGGAGAAGACAGGGGCCCAGGAGCTGCTCAGGGTGCTGCGGGCTCAACCTGTACAGGTGACAGAGGGCAGCGAGCCAGGTAGGAGCTGGGATGCAGCTGTCACATTTCCCTCCTTTCCTTCTGCGTGGGGGCTCTAAATCCTCCCCCCTCCCCAGGGCCTGTCCCCTAAGGTATGTTAAATAAAAGCAGTTGGATTAAAATGAGGGCTATGGTCAGAAAGAAAGAGGTCTCCAGGAGTTAAAGGAAGGAAAGCCCAGTGTGGGAAGGAGCATTCGGGCTGCGGAAGGAGGCAGTCCCTTGCTAGGAAGCCTTGAAAGGCGGTAGGCAGGGCTGATAGTGTCGGAGGGGCAGTGGTCTCAGTATCTCTAGAATCTCCATGGATGGAAATGCCACCAGCCTGCTCTGTGTCCAGAACGTGGGCTGGGAAGCTCTTCCTCCTGCCAGCAGGCAGTCTTTCCACTGTTACTTCGAGTCCATTCCCAACAGCTTGATGATTAACAGAAATGGAGAAGAGTGACTTGGTCTAAAGCAGCTCTCTCCAGCAGAACCGTCTGTGCACATGGACATGTTCCGTATCTGCCGGGTTCAATTTGGCAGCCACTAGTCACATGTGGCCGCTGAGCACTTGAAATGCAACCAGTGGGAATTAGTGGGAATGAAGAACTGAGCTTTTAGTTGAATTTAATTTTAATGATTTTAAATTTACATGGCTACACATGGACAGAGCAGGTATAGTGGAAAGAATACGGGCATTGGAGTCAGACAAGATTTGCATCCTGGTCTTAACACTTACTATCTGTGTGACCTTGAGTGACTTGCTTAACCTCTCTGAGCCACAATCGCCTCATTAGCTGCGTGGAGCTAATGATCCCCATCCTGCAATGTTGTTGTCAGCCTCAAGCCAATAGTAGTCCTGGTGTGTGACAACTGCCAAGTCGGCCCTCTCTGGGCCTCTATTTCATCACCTTCCAATTCTCTCAGGCCTCTTCCCTCTGGACCTCTTGGGATTTTAGGATGGAGGGAGGAAAGGGAGGGAGAGCAGTTGGTTGGGCTTGGGCAGGGCTGGTCCCAGGATCTGATGAGATGGGAGATGGGGTGATGGCATCCCTCAGCAACTGGTGTGGCCTCCCCTGACAGACAGCTTCTGGGAGGCCCTGGGCGGGAAGGCTGCCTACCGTACGTCCCCACGGCTGAAGGACAAGAAGATGGACGCCCATCCTCCTCGTCTCTTTGCCTGCTCCAACAAGATTGGACGTTTTGTGGTGAGCCTTGCGGAGGTCACACCTCTGCTTTCCCCTCAGGAGGCGGGTTCCAGGGAACTGGCCAGCAGCAGGGGCAGGGGAAACAGTTCTGATGGCATGGCACAGAGGAAGGGGCCCTCTGCCAGCTGCAGCCAGCTGTGCCATTCCCTCAGGGGGCAGATAGAGGAAGCCCACCCAGGGGAGGGAAGATGTCCCACTGATGCTTTTTTGTTCCTTCCCAGATTGAAGAAGTTCCTGGTGAGCTCATGCAGGAAGACCTGGCCACAGATGACGTCATGCTTCTGGACACCTGGGACCAGGTGGGTGAGGGACAGGTGAAGGCTCTCTGTGCCAAAGGCAGTGAGAGAAATCAGACTTCCAGTTCTATGATCAGTTGCTAAAAGGACTTTAAAGAGGCAGTGCCAGGTGTTGCCAGAAAAGTCTCTAGGCTACTGGAGGTCCTTTCCTCTTTCTGAGCCTGTTTCCTCATCTGTAAACTGGGAGCGGCAGTACCTCCCTTGCGGGTACACTCGCCTTGAAAGCTGCAAAATGCCATATAAAGGCAACACCATTCTCTCCCAGGCCTTACAGAAGCATGAACTCTTCCTTTAAATCTGTGAAACTGGTGAAGGAAGTTGAACTTAGCAGCATCTCGTTTGCAGGCATATACTGTCCAGTATCACCTGGAGGCTCTAGAGGGCTCCTGCTTCTGTTTTGAGGCCTCTGGGCTCTGTCTCCATTTAATCTGGAGAAGGCCATTATGTAGGACTTGGCAAGGGACAGTGCCATCCACTCACTCAACCAATATGAATTGGGCACTGCTTTGTGCCAGGTGCTTTGTGTTTGTGATGCTAGGGATAGAGTAATGAATACAGTAGACATTTCCCTGCCCTCACAGGGCTTACATTCTCACGGGGTCGTCAGGTCAGTCACTCTTCCCAACAAGGTGGCTTCTCCCAGAGTCCTCAGAGTTATGGAATGGCTAGCCATGAAGGCATAAGACTCTACTACCCACAGTGCTGCTTCTTGGAATAACCAGTTGGACGATCAGGACCAAAATGGTTGCAGCTTGAGCCATTCAGCAGCTGTCCTTGATTGAGCCATTGGCTACTTAATCTTTTGTTCACCTGTTAGGCATTTAGTCAGCCACATTTATTCAGCACCACTGTTTTCCAGGGAAAATGCTGAGTGCTGAGAATCCTATGATGAGCAAAATAGAATGTCTGCCTTCGAGGGGCTTCCACTTTAGTTGGGAATACACATTTATAAATAAGAGAGAGCCAGGCACAATGGCTCACGCTTGTAAACCCAGCACTTTGGAAGGCCAAGGTGGGCAGATCACTTGAGGTCAGGAGTTTAAGTCCAGCCTGGCCAACATGGTGAAACCCTGTCTCTACTAAAAATACAAAAAAAAATTAGCCAGGCTTGGTAGTGGGTGCCTGCAAGCCCAGCTAGTTGGGAGGTTGAAGCAGAAGAATTGCTTGAACCCAGGAGGTGGAGGTTGCAGTGAGCTGAGATCACGCCACTGCACTCCAGCCTGGGTGACAGAGTAAGACTCCATCTTAAAAAAAAAATAAGAGACCCCAAGTCTGATACTTTATTGTCTAATGCTGTTTTATCGATGATAGGTGCTCTCTAAAGTAATATTTTAGATATGCATAAAAATAGATGATACCTAAAAATCAGCTCAATAACATGTAATGGAACTTGTAACAAGGCTCAAAATGGTGGCTAATGGTGGCGAGTTATTTTTATTCCAAGCCTTAGGCCGACTTTGGCCGAAAGGTACACAGACTGGCACATCGCAGACTCTCAGCGCGTCTTTGTTGGATGAATAAATGAGTGAGAGTGTGTTTGGCCACCTTGTTGAATGAGTGAATGCTGTTGGAGAGCTAACTCATGGAGCTTTAGAGAAGAATCTCAAACTCAATGGCTGACGGCGCCTGGTTGGCCGTGTTAGTGAGCGAAGCTGACTGGGGCTGGGGAGACGTGAAGGAGGAGTGGGGTCTGAGGCAAACTAGGACTGCCCATCTCAAAGGAGTGGCTCCTGCACAGCTTGACGCAAGTGAGGTTGGAAGGCTCAGGCTGCTAGATCCTTCCATTTTTTAAGAGAAGTTGGAAATATAGATTTTTATGTCATCGATGGTTTAAAAAGACATTGTTGGCCAGCACAAGGTGGTGGGTGAGCAAACAAATCGTGTTTGTAGGTTGCCAGTTTTCAACCTCTGTTCCAAATCCTCCAGTGTTAGTTCATGAGCTCTGTTAGTGAGGAGAGGGCTTTGTCTGGTCTGACACCTGGCCCCTCCCCAGTCTTCCTCTAGTCGTAAATCTGGTCAGCACCTCTCATGTACCTTTCATGTCTCATCTCGCCTCCAGGTCTTTGTCTGGGTTGGAAAGGATTCTCAAGAAGAAGAAAAGACAGAAGCCTTGACTTCTGGTGAGGACCCGAGTCCCTGGGGATCTGTTACTCATGGGGTAGTGGGAGTGACTTCTGTATAGGTCCAGGACTGAGCATCAGTAGGGTGGGGACTTCCTCCTCTATGGCTAGCCCCCCATAAATCCTGCCTGGGGTAGTGAAGGACAGATCAATTCCTTCAGAAACTCTGATGCTTCTGAAGGAACCTCAGGATTTCTGAAAGAACTGATCTGTTCCAGGGGAATGAAGGAACAGATGAGAAGTAACTTCAAGTTCCCAGAAAACTTAAGAGCTGAACTTGTCAAGGTTTAGATGTGGCAATGCAGGCCAGGCATGTAATCCCAGCATTTTGGGAGGCCAAGGCGGACAAGGATCACTTGAGCCCAGGAGTTTGAGACTAGCCTGGGTAACATAGTGAAACCCCATCGCTAGAAAAAATACAAAAAAAAAAATTAGCCAGGTGTGTTGGTGTATGCCTGTGGTCCCAGCTACTCAGGAGATTCAGTTCAGAGGATTGCTTAAGCCCAGGAGTTCACAGCTGCTGTGAGCTATGCTTGCACTACTCTACTGTAGCCTGGGTGACAGAACGAGATGGTGTCTCAAAAAAAAAAAAAAAAAAAAGAAAAGAAAAAGAAAAAAAGAAAAAGAAAGAAAAAGATGTTGCAAAGCAGATTCCTGGTAGTTGACTAGGTCTGATTTAGGAGCTGGGAACCCAAAAGTTGGTTCCCATATCTTCAGTAGGGGACTGCAAGGGAAAGCAATAAGCTTTATGAAGAAGGCGGTTAAGCTGTAGCCCCTGTCCCTTCCTGTATTCCCGAGCAGGGTGGTGGAGAACACACGTGGGTATCATGCCTGTAAGGGAGGATGATGCCCAGGGCGGGGGGTGGGCAGCAGGGACAGTAGGACCATAGACACTCTTCGTTGTCAACTTCTGTCCTGAGTCACCCTCTCCCTGGTGAGGGAGGCACTAAGGATTCTGGGGTTTCCTTTTCTTGCACGTGTGTCTGCAGCTAAGCGGTACATCGAGACGGACCCAGCCAATCGGGATAGGCGGACGCCCGTCACCGTGGTGAAGCAAGGCTTTGAGCCTCCCTCCTTTGTGGGCTGGTTCCTTGGCTGGGATGATGATTACTGGTCTGTGGACCCCTTGGACAGGGCCATGGCTGAGCTGGCTGCCTGAGGAGGGGCAGGACCCACCCGTGTCACCGGTCAGTGCCTTTTGGAATTGTCCTTCCCTCAAAGAGGCCTTACAGCGAGCAGAGCAACTCTGCTATGTGTGTGTGTGTTGTTTTTTTCTTTCTTTTTTTTTTTTTTACAGTATCCAAAAACAACCCTGAAAAAATTCAGGGTCCTTGCAAAATTGTCTAAAACGTCTGTGTTTGGGAAATTGAATTCAATAAAAACATTTTGAACTGTGTACTCTATTATGGCTCAACTATCTCCTTGTGCCCACCTGACAGTGAGAGCCAGTGTCTGCCCTGCCTGAGTATGTCCCTGGTGATTCTGAGAATGCCCAGAGAGGTGCCTAGCATTTGCCCCTGAACTGGTAGGTAAGCTACATCCACCCTGTGTATGAATCTTGGTGCCCTGAGAAGTGATGCCACAGTGAGAAGCGATGTGCATAGATTGTCCTAGGGGGATACCTATGTAAAAGGAAATAGGGAGGGGCCGGGCATGGTGGCTTATGCCTGTCATCCCAGCACTTTGGGAGGCCGAGACAGGTGGATCACCTGAGGTCAGGAGTTTGAGACAAGCCTGGCCAACATGGTGAAAGCCTGTCTGTACTAAAAATACAAAAAAAAAAAAAAAAAAAAAAAAAGAAAAAAAAATTAGGCGTGTTGGCACATGCCTGTAATCCAAGTTACTTGGGAGACTAAGACAGGAGAATCTCTGGAACCCAGGAGGTGGACGTTGCAGTGAGCCAGATTGTGCCATTGCACTCCAGCCTGGGCAACAGAGCAAGATTCTGTCTCAAAAGAAAGGAAATAGGGAGGGAACCACGGAAGACTGGGAGAGTCATCGGACCCTAGACTCTACCCTAGGTGGAGAAGAAAGGGAAAGAGGGTTGCGTGGAAGTGTCTTATGTGGTCACATAGTCCAGGAAGATTAGGCTTGTGGGCAGTCCTAAAGCCAAATTCAGTGTTCTTTTAAAATTTAATGGTATAGTCCCATTTTTGCTGTTTTTTATTGTGGCAAACTGTGCATAAGAGTATTTATCATTTTAACCATTCATGAGTGTGTATTTCAGTAACATTGCATATGCGGTGTTGTGTAGTCATCAACAAACACTCTGTAAGCAAACCTTTTTGATGCTCCCCAATATAAATGCTCTGCCCATTAAATAATACTTCCCAATTCCTCCCTATTTGCCAGCCCCTGGTAACCTGTATTTTACTTTTAGTCTCAGAATTTGACTATGCCAGGGACCTCATGTAAGTGGAATCATACAACATTTGTCCTCTGTGTGTGCTTATTTCCCTTAGCAGAATGTTTTCAAGACTTATTCGTGTTGTAGCATATATCAACTTTTCACTCCTTTTTGTGGCTGAGTAATATTCTGCTGCA
The DNA here is from genome assembly GCA_963573385.1 of Cacajao melanocephalus. Classification (NCBI taxonomy): domain Eukaryota; kingdom Metazoa; phylum Chordata; class Mammalia; order Primates; family Pitheciidae; genus Cacajao; species Cacajao melanocephalus. The sequence goes on along the minus strand of CAUYLG010065250.1, from coordinate 55,497 downwards.
TGTGTATACCACATCTGGTTTACCTATTCAGCCATCAATGGACTCTTTGGCTATTTGTGCCTTTTGGCTATTGTGCATAAGGCTGCTATGAACACAAGCATCTGTTTGATTCAAAGTGTTCTTGAGCCAGAGTCAAAGTCAGCTGGCAGAGGAATCATGTGTCTCCCATAAGCAGGCATGCCTTATCTGCCCCCTGTACTCAGTCACTGGGAGGCCTGGCCTTGGGGCACATGGCACATGTGGGATGAAGTTCAAAGCCAGCAGCGGGAGCCCTTACCAATTATATGCCCTGCAGTAGAAAGTGGGCAGGGTGCATCCTCATAGCTGCCACATCCCGTAGCAGCTGCCTGGACCTTCCTTGCTACCTCTGTTTCCCACAGATTCATTCTGCTGCCCCAAAGTGATGTGGAGAAATTACTGCAGCAGCTGCCATCTCAAGAGCTGCCCCTGGATGCTTTCAAAGTTTGCAGTCTTCAGGGTATGGGAGAGGGACTCTTCTGTGGCTTCTTCATCCCCTGGGTCCTGAGTCTACTCATGCTCAGCATGTCACATAGTCCCTCTTGGATATTTTCATGTTGTTTCATAATCTTTTCTCCTGGGAGGCTCGAAACCAGTCCAAGGAACCTGCCAGAGGACATTCCCCAGTCCTCCCCTCTATTCTTTTGGTCTCTTCTCACCTTGTTTTCCCACCTCTTGTTCTGTGTCACCTCCCAGCACCAATCCATCCCCATTGAGTTAGGATGCGAAAGCTCTTGTGCATATGACTGTAAAAGAACAGAAACCAGTGTGAGGGTTTAAATGATGGGCAGGCTGTGTGCGTGTGTGTGTGTGTGTGTGTGTGTGTGTGTGTGTGTGTGTGTGTTTACACTGTTGTTTCCAAAGCTGGCTGATCACCCAAATTGCCCAGGGAACTTTTTAAAAGCGTGGATTCCCCAAGGGCCCTTTCTTCGGAGATTCTGATTCATCGCAGAAGTGTTGAGGGTAGTGGAGAAGGAATTTTCTGGGTGAAGCATGGAGGGAAGGTGGTCATTTTCAGGCAGCGGATGCAGCAAGTACAGGCAGAGGGCTCTGAGGGGAACAGCGTGTTCAGGAACAGACAGCAGCCTGGAATGGCAGGCCTCAGAGCTGAGAAGTGGGCAGGGACTTTGAATGCTGTTCCAAGGGTTTGGACTTGATCCCATAATGCCTGCCTTGCCTACCCCCAAAGGGTTGCTTTCATGGTCAAAGCAATCAACTTGACAAAGTCCTGGTACAAAAGTGGCATTTACCACCCAAAGCTTCTAGGGCTTTCATGAGAGGCAGGTAGAGGCCTGTTTAGACAGAACTAGCTAGCTTGCTAGAAATTTGTGGGAAGTAAAATTTCAGGTAGGCCTGCCCATTAATTCTTCATTTCAGTTTTTACCGGCATTCAAGAGTATGGCCTCAAGAGAGAGTTGTGCAATGCTTTGAGAAAGAAAATAGCCTGAGGTCACTGAGATGCTGATTTCATATTTTTCTCTCAAAGGCAAAAAAGCCAATCAGGAACACTATCCCTCAACCACATATCTTATCTTTCTAACAGTTACAGACATCATCATCTCCTACAATAGAAAAATCACTGTGAAATAATGAGACCGATGCCAAAGGGACAACGCTAGGATTAGATCCAGTGTCCAATCTTGGGCAATTCAGTTGAACAGATATTTATTTTGTACTTACTTTGTGCAGGGCATTATAGATATAATACTTAAAAAAAACTTTTGGGCTGGGCGCAGTGGCTCGTGCCTGTAATCCCAGCACTTTGGGAGGCCGAGGTGAGCAGATCCGAGGTCAGGAGTTTGAGACCAGCCTGATCAACATGGTGAAACCCCGTCTCAACTAAAAATACAAAAATTAGCCAGGTGTGGTGGCGTGCGCCTGTACTACTTGGGAGGCTGAGGCAGGAGAATCGCTTGAACCTGGGAAGCAGAGGTTGCAGTGAGCCGAGATTGGGCAACAGGGTGAGATTCCATCTCAAAAAAAAAAAAAAAGTGCTTTTGGAGCCTCAGGTTACCCACCTGCAAAATGGTAATGTTGTATTAATTTAATACCTGGTTGGAGGTAGTATAATATAGTGGCTAATAGGTGGCCTTTGGAGTCAAACCTGGGTTCAAATTCTAGCTCTACCACTTGTTAGCAGTGTGATCGTACTTCAGTTCTTTGCAGTTTCCTTAGCTGAAAAATGGGAATAAGAACAGTGTCACCCCACTTAGAATTCTCATGAGGATTAAGGGAGGTAATGCTTAGCACAATGTCTGGTCCATAATAAGTGCTCAAAAATGGTTAAAAATAATGAAAGCGCCTAGGCCATAGCAGAACCTAGTATTCATCCATTGAGGTAAAGACTCAATGTACTGTGGGTCAGAAAGAATGTTTTTGGCTGTAAGCAATGGAGAGCCAACCCAAACCAAATTAAACCATAAGCACACTTATGTGCTCTTATACATAATCAGTTCAAGAGTTGAGGGTGCCTTCATGGTTGACTAAATCCAGTAGGTCTGGGTTTCCTGCTCTTTCTCTTGGCCTGGCCCTCCCTAGTCTGGCAGTGAAATATCTGTAGGTGTTCTGGCTGCTCCACACCCGTGAACAGCAATGCCCAGAGGAAAAGTGGACTGTTTCTAGGAATGTTTGCAGAAAAGGGAGGAGGAACTCCTCCCAAGTCTGCAGAAAACCTTTCCTCAGGTCTCAAGAGCCCATATTGGGTCACATAATCATTCCTGATGGAATCATGGGCTAGAAGGGTGGAATTATTCATAGGCCAGTTAGGTTCATCCCAGCTGCTGGGGGTGAATTCTTCTACTTCTGAGGTCAGAGCTCTAAGGGGGAGTTATCTGAACAAAGTCATGGTTCCTAGGAAGGAGGGAGGAGATAAATGGATGCTAGGTAGACTGTCATTTTGCTGGAGACTTAGGGACCAGATGCTGAAAATAAAAGTTAAAAGTAATAGCTCCTTACAGTTCTGTGGCATCCAGTAATTTTCAGAGTGCTCGATTTCCAGTCATTTTTCCCCCTAGAATCTTTTGGGGGAAGATTGGCAGCCTACATTATGATTACTAAGTTTCTAGAGTTTATTCTAAAACCTCAGTTTTAACGTGCCTTCAATTTCCTTTCTCACTAAACTCTTCTGGCTATAGGATAGATTGAAAGGGGCTGTATCCTATTAGCAAGTATGACTGGTTTAGGCAAATCCTGGCTTGATCTGAGCCTGGATCTGCTGTAGATCTGATGTTAATAACATCACAGGAAGAGATCACCACTAATATCCCTGCAGATTTTCCTGTGGCCTGGTCAACACAGCCAAATGAGATTATAAATGGAAATGAAAAAGGACGTGTAAAGTGTCTTGCACAGTGCTGCCATTCAACCATGGTTCCTTTTGCCTTTTTGGTTCCTATAAAGTAAAAACTCTTCAGGTAACTACATAGCTTTGAAGTTAGGATCTTAGACATGATCTAGCCCAGGATTTCTGAAGTCTTTGGATAGGTTTGGTATGGGCCAGTGTACCCCTAAAGGATCCAACTTTGTGTTGTGCACACTATGTGCAGTTTTCAGACAAAGCTCTCTGTAGCTTCCAACACATTCTCAAAAGGTCTGAGACCCAAACAGGTGGACTATAATCTCCTTGTTTTACAGGTGAGAAAAAATGAGGCTGAGAGAACATATGACTTATCTAAGGTCACATTATAAGGTGGATGGTATAGCAAGAAACGCATTCCAGAGCCGTGATTTTCAAATGGAAAATCTGTGAGGTGCTTATGTGATTATAAACATTAGCTTCAAATTCCATGTTCAAAGTGGTAATAAAAACAGACACTTCAGCAAAATGGAGAAATTGAATGTAGACTCCGAATATAAGATTGGAACTCTTTCATAACTCTGATTAATATTTTGTTTTTCAAAACAGCCTCATTGTTCTCATTGAGTTACTTTATATTCAGTAAATGTTATAAATGTGAACTCAAGAATTTGTCCTGGCAAAAGACATTGTAAACCTTTTACCAATGCAGTTCCCTTTGAAAAAAGGGGTTTGCTGCTGAAAGGAGGAAGGGGCACTGGATTCACTATTTAGCAGCCGAGTAACTGTGGGACCAGGTTTGTATCACAAGAGATGATATACTTTAAAAGGCCACATAAGCTCAAAGTCTATGGAGCACTGGTTTCCTCTTGCTCAGGCCAGTGTCTTATACATTTGTGGTTACAAATGTACAATCGACTCTCCTCTTTTTGCAATGAACTTTAGCTGAATCAAATGGCCCAAAACTAAAGTTTAAATTTAGGGCCTGTCTAGGTGTGAATATAAAGACAAATAAACTTTGATAGTCTTGGGGAAAGTTGTGATCTGTCTATAAAATGGTAGTGGTGGTGTGTGGATGGGGGCACTAGAGGCAGGCAGTGTCACACGAAGATACACTGATACACCTTACAAATCTTTGGCATTAGACAGACCTGGGTTTGAATCCCAGCTCTGTTCCTTTCTAAACATGTGACTTTGGCTGTCTTAACCTTTGAGCCTCAGTGTTCTCATCTACAAAATGATGACAGTCAAGTGTCTATCAAGCTATTTTGAGATAAAGTGATAGAATGTATGTACAAGTATTGGTGCACAGAGCTGAGTGACTGGTGCTCCCAAGTGGTAGCCATTCATTGAAGACAGTTCTTCAAAGGTCAGATGTTGCAGGTAAAACCCATAGGTTTTATATCATTTTTTCTCTCTTTTTAAGTAAAAGGTATGTCTATGTGATTAACTGGGTGACAGCAAGAAGTGGGTTTCTGTCCCGTTTGGAGGAAGGCAAAGGAAAATGAAGCCAGTGAAAGCTTTGTAGTGGGGATGTGTGTGTGTGTGTGTGTGTGTGTGTGTGTGTGTGTGCATGGATCTCTAACTCCCCAGGGAAAGTGTGTGGGCCAGTGCACCAGAGGGAGCTTGGACCTGGGAGACAGCAGATGATCCACAGCAGCCTGCCCCTTCCCCTGGCCCACAAAACACACGAAGAACCCAAGCAGCCAGCTCAGAACTGAAGGATCTAATGTATTACTTCTGAAAACTGAAATCCACATATACTCAATGCAGGCTGAAACAGACTCTCACTCCAAAAATATTAGTGAAAGTGCATACACTTTATTATGCACGTTGTCGGAAAGGAAGGCCACCTGCAAAAACGCTTGCACTGGCACTGTGTTCCTAGGGCTCCTTCTATGCGTCCCTCCCAAGTGATTTAATTTCAACCTATGGGGTTATGAATTCACAAGGCAGAAAAGTGAAGATCATCTGGTATCTGGAGACAGGAGAACTCAAGGAACCAAAAGCACTGTTACTCTAAGTCTCAGAAAAGATTTTCAGTCAGGATATGGAGCCTCCTGGTCCTCAAGGGTGAGCCACCTCACGCAACAGATAAAACCATCATTTTAAAATTCATAATATAAAAGTGCAACTTGAGCTTCAGTTTCAGTTACACGGCTCCATACCTCTAGTACACTCACCTAGGAGCCAGGCTACATGGTTGTTCAAGGTTTCCTAAAATAAGCTTGAAATTGGGGTAGCGGGGATAGAACATCCATTGGCTGGATGGACAAAGTCATTCATCTAAGGACAGCTATAAAGGCTAGTGCTGGGAAAGAAAGCTGTCATTCTTAGACTTCCCTAGGTAAACTCAGAGTCTCAAAGAAGTGTTAAAAATGTCACCTGCCAGCTTTCTGGACCAGTAAGTAGAATGCCAGGTTGCTCAGATTCATAGACATTTGCAAAGAAATTGTGGTCCAGAGGAGCTGACCACTTCCTCTTTCAGCATCAATATACATGATAGAAGAATGACTAGGCAAATTAAAAAGATCTACAGCTGTATAGATATCACAAATTTGACAGTATCTGCTCAAGGTCATTAGACATTATGTATCAAATATATGGTGAATTCCTTATACTATGTAATGAATGGGTTTGTAATCAAGATATTTCACAGTGTACCACAGTTAACAGCATGCAGACAGTAAAATATAATGGCTTCCTGAAGTTATCTCTTAAAAAAGTATTTTAGTCCTTAGGCTATTCAAATCAATATATAACAATTGCATATTAAATGTAGAGAAAATTTTATTGCAAAATTAAAACTATTTAAAACCTGATATATGAAAATAGGCAACAGTGAGAAAAAAGCACTTTTGTGACAAATATTAAGCTGGTTTGAAAGAACACAGAGGAATCATTTACTCATAAAGAAGGCTCAAAGAAGTTAAAAAATGGGCATATCTTAAAAAGGGCTCTACACTAGTGAATTTAAAAGTCTTTGAAGGGTTAGGGTGATCTTTTCATTAGTCTTGACTATTTCCCCTAGTTCTGACAAGTACAGGCAAGAAAATGGCTACTCTCAAGTAAGGATTATTCTGAAATATGGTTTGGATTTGGAAAATAAATGAACATTAGGGAAATTTCCTTAATTAAGACTCTCTGGGCTGGGCTCATACCTGTAATCCCAGCACTTTGGGAGGCTGAGGCAGGCAGATTACCTGAGGTCAGAAGTTCTTGATTAACCTGGCCAACATGGTGAAAATCCATCTCTACTAAAAAAAAAAATACTAAAATTAGCTGGGCGTGGTGGCACATGCCTATAATCCCAGCTACTGGGGAGGCTGAGGCAGAAGAATTGCTTGAACCTGGGAGGTGGAGGTTGCAGTGAGCCAAGATCATGCCATTGCTCTCTAGCCTGGGCAACAAGAGCAAAACTCTGTTCCAAAAAAGAAAAAAACAAAAAACAAAAAGACTCTGTGGATCTCTGGAGATAAGGCACATATGACCTAGAGAAGCTGGTTGTGGTGTAAGGTTGTCACTTTCTGCAATCCAGCCAGCGGTGGCAGGTGGCAGTTACAGCCTAGGTTCTTGCCTCTGGCCTGGGTGCTTAGAGGGTTAAGAATGACTCAGTGGAAGTCAAGACAAGAGGGATCTAACCTACTACATAATAATCTAAAAATACAAACTTTTAACTATTTAAAGACTAACAGATTACCTTATATAAATCACCAATCTCTCAGTGTCTACAAGCTAACAATTCTTTCACCTATTTTTATAAGTGCTGTACATTCTGGGAACACCACAACTGACATATGGAAAAGAAAAGGGAGGGAGAATATTCAAGCCCTACTCTATGAGTTAAAGGCTAATTTGGTCCCTCACTTCATCCTTGGAAGGGTAGCGCTCATCTCTACGCTAGGCTAGTGGCTGTGTTTTGTCCCCATGATTCCTTGCAGCATATCTATGGGCAGAGGGAAGACAATTGTTGAGTTTTTCTCAGCAGCAATGGTGGTCAGAGTCTGCAGGTACCGGAGCTGAAGGGCTGCAGGAGATTCAGTGATGACCATGGAGGCTTCTTTCAGAGCCCTGGATGCATTCATTTCTCCTTCGGCTGCAATAACCTATGGACAGGTGAAAGGAGAGGTTGAACTGGAGAAAAATCACATGGGGTACGTACACCTCAGGTGGTCTACAAAACTTTCCAGGGTGGATGCCAGAATAGTTTAAAGGAAATCATTTCTACATACTCAGTTTCCATATGCTTCTTTTTCTAAAACTGACTTGCCTGAGTAGTGCCTGCATCAAGACATTCTCTTTTACTATAGCTTTTCTCCCATTTTCCAGGGTACCAAACAAAGGGATAATTCAAAATACTGTGCAGGATTGAGAAAGAAAATAACTTTAATGACTTCATGCAAATCTTTTTGCAAGTCAAGAGGATTTCCAATTCTCTGATCAGTACCTTACTAAACTGAAAGCTGAGAGATCATTATAAATATTTTTTGATGAAAGACTGTGATATAATTTTTAGCACATAAATTCAAAGGGAGTGCTAAGAATTGTATACGACGTTAAACAAAATTTCCATTTCTATCCACTTATGTAAATAAAGTTTCAAAGTCCTTATATCTATACAAATGAAAAATAGGAAGAAAATTGATGCTGAATCCTGTCTCATTCTAGCATTAAATAATAGCCATCTATATATGTACTATTTAATTCTCATTCGTCTTTTGAAGACAAGCATTTCTAGTAAAAATTGACTTCTTGTGCTAGGTGCAGTAGCTCACGCCTGTAATCCCCAAACTGGGAGGCTGAGGCAGGCGGATCAATTGAGGTCAGGAGTTTGAGACCAGCCTCGCCAACATGGCAAAACCCTGTCTCTACTAAAAGTACAAAAATTAGCCGGGCATTGTGGCAGGCGCCTGTAATCCCAGCTACTCAGGAGGCTGAGATAGGAGAATCGCTTGAACCCGGGAGCTTGCAGTGGGCCTTGATCATGCCACTGTACTCAAGCTTGAGCAACAGAATGAGACTCCATCTCAAAAAAAAAAAAAGGGCTTCTTATTTAGGAGAAATGCTGAAATGTTTGTAGAACCTTGTTTTTAGTTACAGGAAATTTTTAAAAAATAATTCTAACTTATGGACTAAATGTGTTACAGTAGGTTAATAAAATAATTCATGACAAAATATTGTTAGGGAAATAATCTAGGGGAAGTGAAGGTGGAATAAAAAACTTAAGAAGAAGAAGAAAAAAAAACACATTTAAAAAAGCTCCTGACTGTTAAGAGTTTACTTACATACTTTTAATAGATAACTAAATCATTATTAAGTAAGTCTCACTGGGTACATTTAAAAGAATGATGTTAACAGTTTTATTTTAAAATGTCAATATTTACAACATGCCAGGAATTATATACTTGGCAAGTACATGAATTCAAGATGAAAATTTTTACACACCAATTTAACATGTTTAATAGGCTTTATGGTTTTTAAAAATTCTATAAGGGGTTTCATAGGCAAAAATGTTTGAAGCTCACTTGAGTAGCAGAGAGAATAGGAGCTCTGGAGTCAAATGGACTTGAGTTCGAATCCCAAATTTAACATTTAACAGCCGAAGGTCCTCAGAGAGGTTACTGAACATGCTGAACCTCAGTTTCCTATTCTTAAAGCAGACTAACATGTACTTCAGAGGACCACTTGTGAGGAAGACACAGAAGGTATATGAAGTGTTAAATGAATAAAGGAATGGCAAGTGAGAAGACCTGATTTTCAGGTCCAACTATGCTTTAAGGCACAAAAGATTCAAGGCAGTTACTTTAATTCATAATCCTAGGAGAAGGAAAGGTATTAAAGTAACATAATTATCAAGATTAAAAGTAGAGTTTCTCCAGGTTATTATCCTCACTTGAATCTCAAGAAATTAATGGCCCATAATACTCCATGAATATCAGAATTGGAGGCAATGGTCTTATGCCCAGTGAATTTCATTCACTTACACAACAAAATTTGGGGAGCTTCTAGGTGTTAATAAGCCCTGCGTAGGAGAAGCTAGGGATAGAGATAGAGTGGAATCCCTAGCCTTCTTCAGCTCCTGGTCAGGTAGGGAAGGAAGACATGGAAGTAGATTATTTCATTCTAGTGCGATATATGCTGACAGACATATGTACGAGACACAGTGCTAGCACACAGAAGAAAGCCACTTTTGCAAAGGGTGATGTGGTGAGGTTATAAAAGTTGAATATTAAAGGATAAAATGTTTGCTGTCTAGAAAAAGATGAGGAAAAATATTTTAGGCAGAACACATAAAATGGTACTGAGGTATACAAATGTTGGTATATTCCAGAAAACTGTCAATGGCTGAATACCATGCCAGGAAGAGGGGAAAGGTGGGGGATGAATGGGGCCAGGTTCTGAAGGGCAGCGAGGGCCAGGGTGTTTGGTCTTCATTCTCTAGGTAATGGGAAGCTGCAGAATGATTTTAAGCACATAAGTAACCTCCATCAGATCTAGTTTGAAAAACCTCTCTGATGGATGTCTGAGGTTAGAACAGAAGCCAGTGAAAGCTGCTAGTGGAACTGCTTTAGAGTGGTTGGTGTGATTCCCAGGTTGTGGGGATGAGAACAAAATGGTTTGGGGGGCTATTCTCCCTGTCAATAGAATTTGGAGACTAGGTATAAGGAGGAAAGGAGAACAGAGGCTGAGACCCAGGTTTCTAGGTTTGAGTTGCATAAGTTAGTGCTGTTAATGAAGATAGGATACAGAATATGGTACTCACTGAGAGAAAGATTCTAGTTTACAGAATAAAAACCTTAATTTATCAAAGCCACCCATCATGTCCTGCCTAGGGACAAGTGCCATGTCTGTGAGAAGGGACAAGTGCCAGTTCTGCTCAAAGAAAACCACAGAACTGTATTCCAAGGTAGGCATTACAGAGAATACATCAGAAGTCCCCTGCTATGAGAGCAGCAGGCTCTGATTTTTTTCCATGTCATCTCGGATGTCCAATTAGGCACTTTTTTCTTTGGACATGGACCAGCTGAAAAGAGATCTCATTTCCCACCACCAATCAATACACAACCTCTTGGCTGGGAAGCCAGACCCACCAGGCTGGGCACACATTTTGTTCATAGAAAAGCCGCTCTGAGCAAGCTGCCAAAGATGTGAACACAACACCACCGGCTTTGTCTAAACACAGGCCAAGTACACTCTGTTGATAGGATCTTAAGAGAGCAAAGCAAGCTATCTGTGGGTTTGTAAGGCTTTTGTCAAATGTGCAGCCATCTCATGGCAATCAACATTTTATATTTACAAAGTATCATTTTAAAGTCTGGCATTTTCATGTATGTGAAATTTGTACTACCCGTCCCCTTCGGTAGACCAGGTGGTCTGGGCAGAGGAAAGGGCAGAGAAAGGTGATCTGTATTTCTGCACTCCACTCTCTCAATTAATAGACTTCTATACCCAGGAACGTGAGCCCAAAAGCACGTGCCAGGCATTTTTCTGAGAGTTATGAAAAGGAAATAAAAGATGATGCAAACACAAAAGATATTGCATTTCAAGCCACTAAACACTTTAAAAACCAAACCTAACATACAGAGAAACACATGGGAGAATCTGTCCTCTTCTGTGACTGGCTTCTTTCACTCCAATTATGTGTGTGAGCACTTACACTCAGTCTCTTTGCTATGTAGCATGCCTTCATGTGAATAAACCAGACTTTATCCATTCAGCTAGGTATGGACATTTGGGTATTCTACAGTCTGGGACAATGTACTGCCGTGAACATTCTAGTACATGCCTTTTGGTAAACATAAGTGCATTTCTGTGAGATTCATACTTAGGATTGAAGCTGCTGGCTCATAGGGTATACAAATGTTCAGTTTGGGCAGACGTTGCCAGACTGTTTTCCAAAGTGGTTATATTAAGTTACACTGCCACCAGCAGAATATGAGAGTTCTAGTTCCTCTCTCACCCATACTTGGTTCTTTTCCTTTCTTTTCTTTTTCTTTCAGGCCATTCTGATAGCTGTCTAGTGTGACATGTACTTATAATGTGAATTTGCATTTCCCTGATGGCTAATTAGCCTAAGGAATTTTTTCTGCAAAGTCTCTTAATCTTTAGATTCTCCCACTCTATCTCACCTTTCCTGTGCAATTTATTTGCTGAAGAAACTGTGGCCCCTTATTTTCCATGAGAATTTCAATATAATAAGCCTATGGTTGTTCCGGGGTTACTGTATTTTACAGAAGGGCTAGGCTCATTGTGATTCTATGCATGAACTCCAAGACAGCGCTGCCCAAGTTCATGAGACTGCTTCCAGACTAACCCTACAGCCCCGTCTAAGTGGGAGCATGGCAATTCAGAACTCTAAGTGGTTTCTTCTATCTTTTCTTATTGTTATAAAGGGGAGACAGAAACTTTCTTTCCAAACTCTTAAGAATGCCAGGAAGAGGCTCACAGCCCATGCTGGAAAGTCAGTCCTAGAGGAGGCAGTGAGGAGCAGAGGGGAATTCTAATTTCCACTGCCACTAATCAATTGTGCGACCTTGTGGATGTCACTTAGCTTTTCTGGGCTTCAACTTTTCCTTTGAATAGCGGGATGGCAAACAAGTTTCATTTTTTAAAAAGTTTTTATTATTTACTTAATTTTAGAATTTAATTTAATTTAGTTTTTTTGAGAAGGAGTCTCACTCTGTCACCCAGGCTGAAGTACAGTGGCACTATCTCGGCTCATGGCAACCTCCACCTCCTGGGTTCAAGCAGTTCTCCTGTCTCAGCCTCCCAAGTAGCTGGAATTACAGGGGCCCACCACCATGCCCAGCTACTTTTTTGTATTTTTAGGAGTTTTACCATGTTGGCCAGGCTGGTCTTAAACTCCTCACCTCAAGTGATTCACCCACCTCAGCTTTCCAAAGTGCTGGGATTACAGGCGTGAGGCACTGTGCCTGGCCTGCCTGGCCTCAAGTTTTGTTTTTTAAGCTAACTCTAAGCAGTTGAAGGTTGTTACCTGGAGTGCTGTAGAAGGGTTCTGAGGCCAAGTCTAAGCTCAGTGGAAAACAGTGCTGTGGTTAATTACTAGCATGGGAATAGCAGGACGGAGTGGCTAGGCATTTGCCACCTACAAAAGATAATCTCTGAGGATCCTTCGGGCTTTGACATTCTACATAGTATATGTATGGTAAATAGTATTATTCAATCTGGTTTGGAAATGAGGCTTTTGGTTAATAACATATTCTAGGTAAAAGCAATTCCTAATTTTCAAAATAATTAGATGATAGGGCACATTTAATAACAAACATAATTTAATCTTCTAAATATAATGGTTTTGAAAGAAGGCACTTGAGGGTTCTGCAGTATTATCAGATTGTCATCACAAAGCAACAATGATCACAGTAGGCAAATCTAAAAAATTCTGGTTAATAGAAAATTCTCAAGTCACATGTCAAATGAGCTATTATCCTATTCGATGCTGGCTAAGAAATTATAGTGACTGGTTTATGGCTTAAAGGGCATCCTAAGAAAAGAACAGGTTTCTGTGGTCAGCCAATTACCACCAGCTACTACTATTTTCTAACAACAACAAATTGGTTTGCTCCTTGTGTCTTGGGAGATTTGTCAAGTCCACAGCAACTCCTCCTATGAAAACTGCTCCTCTTCGTCAACCCATTCACAGGCATAGGGCTGTGGAACCATATTATTATGGTATCTTTGCACTTTGACCAAAGTTGGACCAAAAAGAATCTCTCTTCTGTGAATGTGGAATTAGGGCTGGTCTGTGTTCTAGTGTTCACCTGGCAGACATGTAAACCTGGAAGCCTGACATTCTCCACCACAAACTATCTATAGAGAGATGGGTCACAGGAAAGAGATGACTAGTTCCCTGAACTGCCTTCTGGTTCCTGTTTTGGTGAGACTTGCCCCTACTTCCTAACCTTGGTTTTGGTGAGATATCCCCGAACTTGTGCATATTATCATCTTTAAAGATACTCTCCTCTAGGTTAGGTTAACAAATATTTCCTCAGAGCCTCCCAGAGGGGCCATGCCACCCATGCAGGGTTAAGACATAGGCAGATGATGATGAAAAGAAGGGAGAAAAAAGGAAGACGTCAAAGTAAGAGCATCTAAACAAGAGGAAAAGAGAGAATGAGGAATAGGAAACAGTAAAAGGGAAAAAGATCCTGAGAAAAGAAACAGAACAAAAAAGAAGCCAAAAATAAGTAAGAGATGGGTGATACAGATGGAATCATGACCTACTTGCTCTGAAGTTGGAACTGTTAATTTGTCCTTACTAATGAACTGGAAGAATAAAGTATGGTACACACAGTCATAAAAGAATGAGGTAACTCTGTATGTATTGATATGTCTACAGATATTAATATTAAATGAAGAAAGCAAAACACAGGACAACATGTGCAGTATAACCCTACTTTTGTAAAACAAAGCAGTAATCCAAAAACCTAGTCAAATAAAATCCAAATACACTCAACTGTTAAGAGTGGTGACCTCTGGAGGAATATGATTTGAAGTTACGGGGAGGGCTTTCACTTCTACTAACTTTACCACTTTAAGATTATTTCAAGTTTTTACAGCAAGCATGTTTTACTTTTATGTAATTGTTAATAAAAGAGAAAACTCAACAAGAAAAACAAGCTAAAAAAAAAATGTTACCTTGGCGCGGGCCTCGCGGGACGCTTCTGCTTCTGCAGCCATAGCTCTCTGGAGCTGCACAGGTAGTTTCACATCCTTAATTTCCACACGCTCCACCTTTATTCCCCAGGCATCAGTGGCATCATCCAGAGTAGTCTGTTAGGAAGAGAGAAGGCAAGCTAAATCTGCTGAGCCCAGCCCAGATGCCAACAGAGGCTATATTCGCTGGGATTTAGAGGAGACAAGGTGCTGGGTAGGGATGTGGAGAGACAGTTACTCTACGGCGGAAGGAATGGTGACGCCGGGGCTGGCTCACTGATCCTGATTCTGTTGCTAACAAGCTAATGCAGGGGTTAGCAAGCTTCTTCTAAAAGGGCTATATAGTGATTATTTATTTGTAGTCTCCATCTCAACTATTTAAGTCAGCTGTTGTAGTCAAAAGCAGCCCTGGATACTACATGAATAAATGGCTGTGGCTATACTCCAATCAAACTTTACTTACAAAAACTACAGCCTGTAGGCTACAGTTTGCCAACTCCTAAGCTAATGGGACTTTGTGTAAGCCATATTTCTTCTTTGTGCTTCAACTTCCTCCCTTTAGAATGGCAGGAATGAAGCCACACATCTATTTCATAGGTTGTTGTGGATATCAAATACGATCATAGATTTTACCCACAATGAAGTCTATACAAAAATAAGAATCTAGAGTTATAGCATGTTATCTTTTTGAATAAGCTATGCTTAACTGAATATCTGTTACTCAAGAAAAACTAGAAAGCACAACAGTTATAACTCATGAGACTCACAGAATAAAGCTTTAGGAATATCTACACTACCTTGTGGAGTAGCCTCTGTTCTAAACAAAAAGGTCATTACTGATTCTGGGAAAAAAAATACACACTAAAGAAAATTTTTAAAAAATGTATGCATGAGTGTTACTAACTCATGAACTGCTAATGTGAAAAATGTCCCCTCCCACCAAACTTGGAAAACTTTACTATGAAGCAAGAAAAAAAAGACCACAGACCCCCCGCAACTTGAATTAATAAAAGGTTCTCAAACAACTATTGACTCTTTGCTTTGCTTCATTTTTCATTTCTGGGGGGTAACAGTATCAACACACTCCCCACCTGCATGTTGTGTGCAATTTCTTCTCTGTCAGAGAGGATCTGAGAAAGGTTCTTGGTGCCCAGAACATTCCTCAGAGTAGTTTGTGCCAAAAGACGGGTCGCTGAGTCAGCATTGGTGATATTTGCCACAGCTAGGGTTGCATTCTGAACACGGTAATAGACCACACCATCCACGCTAATTGTCACTGAATCCTTAGTGAGGATCTACAAGATGAAGGAAGAAATTTTACATCTGTCAACCATTTTTTAAACGTAACTGTAAGCAGAATACCTTATAATACTACCTGATTTTCTTTAGGAAGGCATCAGAAAGCTAATTATACCTTTTAACATTTAATAAAATAAATGTATTTATTCAAGTCCATTACTTCGTTCAGTCATACAAATATCAAGATACCACTCAACAGCAGGCAATGTACCAGGTACCACGGATTAAAGTAGGAAAAAACTTGGTTCCTACTTTGAAAGAGGTTAGGGAACCAAAGAAAGCTTTTAGGGGCATCTGTGGGCAGTAGGGGTGATACTTGAATTGAATCTTGAAGAAAGGAATATAATTTTTCTGAGGGTGTTGGGTGGAGTGGAAGAATATTCAAGAGAGAGACACTAGAGAGTCAAGGTCTGATAAACCACAAGTTGCACAATATTACTGGAATGAAAAGTACACGGTGAATGTTTTTAAAGGGCAAGGTCAGCATAAAAACATATTTTACAGCAAGCTACATAAAAATATTAAACATGACGTAATTTTGTTTTAAACTAAAATGTTATCTGAGTGAGAGACTCCAGGAAAACAGTTACATAAGTCACTTAAACTCACTGGGACTCAGTTTTCTCATTTGTAAAGGAGAGATTAATTATA
The DNA here is from genome assembly GCA_963573385.1 of Cacajao melanocephalus. Taxonomy (NCBI): domain Eukaryota; kingdom Metazoa; phylum Chordata; class Mammalia; order Primates; family Pitheciidae; genus Cacajao; species Cacajao melanocephalus. The sequence continues at coordinate 39,560 of CAUYLG010065250.1, read as the reverse complement.
ATACCCTTTGCATTGTTGCTAGAATTAATGCATTAAATACATTCAAGTGCTCAGAAAAGTACTGTGCACATAGGAGCTGTATTATCACTTCATCTTGGATAACTATGGTAACTTTGCTGAATAAAACATTGACTTAACTGTAATAAGTTAATTTAGACAATAAGAAAAAAGCCAGCTGGGCATGGCGGCATACACCTGTAGTTCCAGCTACTCAGGAGACTGAGGCAGGAAGATTGTTCCAGGCTGGGAGTTCCAGCCTCTCTCACTCACAATATCAGGTTGGCACCTTTCTACTGATCATTTAAATGTCCTTTTCTCTGTGAAACTTCCTGGACTTACTTGGCAATGTTAAGCACTCTTCCCTTGCACATCCACTGCACCTCACTGTAGTGACATTATTTATTTGCATTTCTACTTGTCTGTATTTATTTATTTATTTTTTGTACAGATGGGGTTTCACCATTTTGGCCAGGCTGGTCTTGAACTCCTGACCTCATGATCCGCCCACTTCGGCCTCCCAAAGTGCTGGGGTTATAGGCGTGAACCACTTCACCCAGCCTCTACTTGTCTTTAGACTATGAATTTCTTAAGGGCAATTCTTTGTAATTCTAGCACTGGCAGAGAGCTTGAAACATAGCGGGTAGTCAATAAATGAGAGATGAACTGAACTGAAATGTGGTCCTAAGAACACTGACAAATGAGGAGCACAGGAGTGAGAGTTAGGAGACCTGAACTGTAGTCCCAGCTGTGCCTCCAGGTTCCTGGATGGTCTCTAGCAAGGCTTTTAACCCACTTGATCCACAGATTCCTCATTTGTGAGATGGGGCTAATAATACTGCCTAATTCTATCCCATTTCTGTGAAGATCAAATAAGAACATACTTGTGAACGAAGCCCTTTTGAAAGTGTAAGCAGCTATGTAAATGGAAGGTAATAAGAAAACAATGTTATTACATGGCTGTTTAGCCCTGCCAGACACCAAAGCAGTGATCCTTTTTTAGTAATCTCAAAATACTTCTAACATGGAAGAGAAGTGGAGGATTTATAAATAAATGTACGGTGTATTACCATCTTGTATGAAAACTAATTATTTTCCATGACATGATGGGACAATGTGTGTCATTCCCAAATATCTTGCCACTTTGACTTTGCCACAGCTGCTTTCTAAAGGTACAGCTTCTCTGCCTACTGTTTATCGTAGGCAAGTGTTTACCACAGGAGATCAGAAAAAGGATTGCTTGCCAAGTTCCAATGTGCTTTGCATTCAGCAGCTTGCAGGAGAGGAGGGAGCCACTGGAAAGCAGAAGCTTAAACAGCAACTCTGCCAGATGTCTGTAATGTTTATAGTGGAAAATGCCAGAATGCACAGCTACCCTGAAAGGGGCTCCTTCTGAGACTCAATCTTCCCTAGACGATGGGAAAACATACAGAGAATACATTGATATCCTCAGTCTTGTTCTTATGAGTAAAATGTGGGCAAAATGATTTCCGGCATCACCAACTTTGTGTGGATTATAAAGTCTGACCTCACTCGCTACTTGGATCAGTATCAACAAGGAAGTTCCTAAGCTGGTTTCTGGAATTTGTGACAAGAGAAGGCAACATGGCCAGGCTCCATCACCATGCTGAGTAACTGGCCTTTGGCCAGGAAACACAGACAGCATTCTTCTGTCCTTCCTCCTTCATAATGTTTTTAGGTTTTCTGTATGCAACAGTTACTATGTCTCCTAAGGACATGGTTCCCAGGATGGCCATTACTTTTTGGGGGGCCATAAGGGAGTTCATGTGCAATTCATTTAGTATGGAGCTGTGGAAAAAGTACTAGACAGGGAATCCAGAGAGCTCAATTTTAGTCTCGGCTCCGCCACTGTAATTTGGAGGAATTCCTTTGGTTCACTGCAACTATATACTTTCTAGGGATTCTGCTGTGAGTTTCATCTATGGTAATATTTGTGAAGTTGTTCGAAAAGGCACAAAATAATCACTAGTATAAAATATTATATGTTTTATCTAAAATGCCCAACAAGCAGTTTCTAATTTCTTTGGTTTCTAACCAATTTATCTAGAAGAAAACCTTAAGAAGAAAAAATAATGTACTAAAGAGGGTTTTCTATCAGAAACCCATAGAAGAAAAACATGGCAGTGAAAATGGCAATAGTAACAACAATGATGATATTATTACACTTACATTAGCATTACACTATGTTTTACAATAATCATCCCTTGGTATCTGTGGGAGATTGATTCCAGGACCCCCAGAGGATACCAAAATCCAAGGATGCTCAAGTCCCTTATATACAGTGGCACAATATTTGCATATAACTTATGCACATCCTCCTTTATTATGAAGCCTTTCTAGAGTACTTGTTATACTTAACATAATGTAAATGTTATGTGAATAGTTGCTATACTATACTGTTTTTAAAAATTTGTATTATTATATCATTGTCTATTGCTTTTTCCACCAAATATTTTTGATCCATGGTTGGTTGAATCCATGTATGCGGAACCCATGGACTAGGAGAGTCAACCGTATGATCTACGTACGTTTTCCTGTATACTTTAAATCATCTCTAGATTACTTGTATTATCCAATACAATGCCTATATATCACTTCATTCATGTGGATTCAATGCCATACTTATGCACGGCAAATTGAAGTTTTGCTCTTTGAAACTTTGTGGAGTTTTTTTCCTAATATTTTCCGTCTGTGGTTGGTTGAATCCCTATATGCAAAACCCATGCAAGCAAAGGGCCAACTGTAATAATAATAGTAAGAACTTCTATAGCACTTACTATTTATCAGCCATTGCTCTAAGCGTTTTGCACATATATCTGACTTACTTCTCAGAATCACCCTATACAGTAGGGTTGTTACTATTACAACCTCTATTTTCTGGATGAGGAAACTGAGGCACAGAAAAGTTAAAGAACATGCTTAAGGTCACTGAGCTAGAAATGCTGAAGGCAGTCAGGATCTAAAGTCTATGCTCTGGCTGGGCACGTGGCTCACGCCTGTAATCCCAGAATTTTGGGAGGTCAAAGTGGGAGGATCACCTGAGGTTAGGAGTTCAAGACCAGCCTGGCCAACATGGCAAAACCCTGTCTCTACTAAAAATACAAGAAAATTAGCCTGGTGTGGTGGCACACATCTGTAGTCCCAGCTACTCAGGAGGCTGAGGCAGTAGAATCACTTGAACCTGGGTGGCAGAGGTTGCAGTGAGCCAAGATCACACTACTGCACTCCAGCCTGGGAGACAGAGCGAGACTCTGTCTCAATTAAAAATAAATAAATAAAAATTTAAATAAATAAATAAAGCCTATGCTCTAACTATGTTGTCTCTCATTGTAAAGCACTTTCACATATTATATCTTATTATTCAAAGAAAACCTTACCTCCTGAGGAGGAATATCAAATGAAATAGTTCTCATGTCCACTTTGATGAAGCTGTCAGTGCATGGCAGAATAAAAAACAAACCTGCAACAAAGATACACATATTATAGAGACACCAGCAACCTAATCAGTTCACTTCTCCGTTCAGTTTTAAGAAAATCAATCTAATGAACTGAAAAGTCATCAGTTCATCTTCATGAATGAGCCAGAAGCCAGGAACGATAACTCTGATTCCTCTTGCTTACTTCCCACATTTGACTGCCCCCACTAAGGCCTGTGGAGTTCATTTCCTTAATCCATTGTTACTGTCACTCTTTCCCTCCACCCCAAAACTGGGACCAATGCAATCGTTTCCTGGGCCATCTTTCTATTTTTTGTAGTTTCTCTCCTATAATCTATTTCCTAAGCTGCAAGCAGAGCAATCCCTCTAAAATACAAACCCTGCACCATGCAGGGTCCTGCATGACTGCTTTTGTTGCCCTCTTCAGCCACTTGCCCTCTCTTCACACCCTGCACTCTTGCTGGACTGATCTACTTCCAGTTTCTTCAATCTGCAATACTCCCTTCGATGTTTGCTATTTTTGCTGCAAACACCTCCTGTTGGCTAATGCCTTTTCAGACCTCAAGATTCAGTCAAGATGTAACTTCCAGAAAGCCTTACCTCAGCCTACTACTAGTTAACACCTTTTCAGACCTCAAGACTCAATCAAAATGTAACTTCCAGAAAGCCTTACTTCAGCCTACCACTAGTTCGGATCAATAACACTTCTCTGGTTTTGTCTTTTCTCACAGCTCTCTGTGAGTACTTGATCATATCACTTATCACATACGGTTGTAGCTGTTTCCTTGTTGGTGTCCTATCACTAGACGGGAAGATCCTTGAGGGTAGGGACTGTGTTTTAGTCTCCCTTGAATTCCCAGAGCCTGGAACACAGTAGGAGCTTAACGAAGTTTGCCAAATGAATGAAAGGCTTTCTTCGGTAGAGATTCTCATGCTCAAACTTGTACAGATGCAGCTGTTCTTGGCTTAAGAGGTAATCTTATCAGCTCAAATGGGAAGGGGAGAGGAAAGGTAGGAAGGAAAGGGTAACAAAAGATTGGCTAGAGTAACTGCTATTGTTATACAACTTCTGCTACGTGAACTATTTTCTAAGACAGAGTAGAAGAAGCCCTCATAAGGGAAATCACGTCAATAAATAATTTTCAGGCTGGGCACGGTGGCTCATGTCTGTAATCCTAGTGCTTTGGGAGGCTGGAGTGGGATGATTACTTGAGGTCAGGAGTTCAAAGCTGCAGTGAGCCATAAGCATGCCACTGCCCTCTAGCCTGGGTGACAGAATGAGACCCTGTCTTAAAAAATAAAAAATAAAAAAGTAAAAAGGAACTTTAGTTTTCAGATAAACAATCCAGAATCCTAGTACTGACCAGGTCCTTTGGCTCCTCCTTGTAAAATGCGACCCAATCTAAAGATGATGGCTCTTTCATATTCCTTTATAATCTAGAATAAAAACACAAATGATAATTTAACATAAAGAGTACAAATATATACATGCGTGGCTTCTTAAATATATGTTTTTGCTCGAAACAGATTAGATGCCTCATCTATTTCTTTAGATCCAAATCATATCTATAACACGTCCAATGTTTACCTTCTCAAAGCATGACATTTTTTATTTTTGTACTGATTACAAAAGCAATAGATACTCACTGTATAAATTTAGGAAGGACAGAATAGGATACAGAAACAAATCCATAACCTCACTTCTCAGCTGTTAACATTGTTATTCAGTTACTCATGTAGGCCGGTAGCTCACACCTGTAATCTCAGCATTTTGGGAGGCTGAGGCAGGTGGATCATTGGAGGTTAGGAGTTCAAGACCAGCCTGACCAACATGGTGAAATCTCTGTCTCTACTAAAAATACAAAAATTAGTTGGGCCTGGTGGCGGGTGCCTGTAATCCCAGCTACTCAGAAGGCTGAGGCACGAGAATCGCTTGAACCCAGGAGGTGGAGGTTGCAGTGAGCCGAGATAGCACCACTGCACTTCAGCCTGGGAGACAGAGTGAGACTCCATCTCAAAAAAAAAAAAAAATTACTCATGCATTGTTAATTCAAAAAAACAAAAAGCTGAAGTCTTCACAATTTTTCTTCTGATTCCCTGAAGAATAAATTGATCTGAAAATGCTTGGAGCATATTTTATCTTCTTAGAAACATATAAATGATAGTCATATATCAAAGTATTAACAACTTAGTAGAAAACAATAACCAGCACTGAGGGTACTTACGATGTGCCAGGCATTGTGATAAGTACACTTAGACACACTAATTCATTTAATCCTCCCAATAGTCCTGTGAAGTAGGTATTGTTACTTTCTCCCATTTTATAGGTGAGGAAACAGCAAAGGTCACACAGTAAACAGAAAAGCCAGCAGTCAGATCCCACAATTCTAACTCTAAAGAACTTGTTCTCTCAGAACCATCTCACATCCCTGACCCCAGGACATTTTTGATGGTGATCCTTACTTTAGCCCACATGTAAGGGCAATGGCTGAAAAGAAGTTTTAAGGTTCCATTTTAATAGGTGAGTAGTATAAATTTTCCAAAAGAAAGATAAAGAAATAAGAATTACAAGAGAGAGACAGTATCTCTCTGTCTTCTTCTCACACACATGCTTACATGAAGTAGGTTTATGGAGGTAGGAGTTGACCCCTTCCCAGAAGTGAATGAAATGTTCTTTACCTTTATGCACATCCATATTGAGATGGGGAAAGTTACAACTGTGAATAAGAATGAGACAGCCACCAAAATCCATCCGCAAGGTCCAAGGCCCGTAGTACTGGGGCTTTCTGTTGAAAATAAAAAATATACAACTCTCACAACTGTTATTAGCATAATCACCACCATCTTTATCCTTACCATACACTGAACACCTACATGCTTGGCATTATGCCAGCTGTTTTACATGAATTTTCCCATCTAATCCTCATACAGCCCTAAAGTGTAGGTACTACTTTCCCTTATCTACGTAACATCATAACACAAATATATTTCCACATTACTCATTACTTTATCCAGCAAACATTTATTAAGCATCTACTATTTATTAGGCACTGTGCTTTGTACTGAAGTGACAACAATGAGTAAGACCCAATCCCAGCTTTCAGGGTTAAAGTTTAGTGGGGAAGTCAAATACATAATTATAATATAAAGTGGTAAGTACAGATATAGAGTATCTGTTGAGAATATTTTCAAGACACAGAATGAGTTAACTCGTGCAGTTAGGATGGAGGTGAAAATGGAATGGGGTGGGGAGGTGAAAATGGAATGGGGTGGGGAGGTGATGGTGCCTGTCAGAGTTTTTTGAAGGATATAATGGTAAGAAAATATCAATGTGGCAAGTACTAGAGCCAAAAATATATATACATATATCAATGAAAAGAAAGGGCAGGGGAGGCTGGGCGCAGTGGTTTATGCCTGTAATCCCAGCACTTTGGGAGGCCAAAGCAGGTGGATCACTTGAAGTCAGGAGTTCGAAACCAGCCTGACCAACATGGTGAAACCCCATCTCTATTAAAAATACAAAAATTAGCTAGGTGTGGTGCCAGGTGCCTGTAATCCCAGCTACTTGGGAGGCTGAGGCAGGAGAACTGCATGAACCCAGGAGGTGGAGGTTGCAGTGAGCCGAGATTATACCATTGCACTGCAGCCTGGGCAATATAGGAAGACTCTGTCTCTAAATACATACATACATACAAGAAAGAAAAAGAAAGAAAGAAAGAAAGAAAGAAAGAAAGAAAGAAAGAAAGAAAGAGAAAGAAAGAAAGAAAAAGAAAGAAAGAAAGAAAAAGAAAGAAAGAAAGAAAAGAAAAGAAAAAGGAAGGAGGGAAAAGGGCATTAGGACATTTTAGCTCGGGGTACAATATGATTAAAGGTGAAAATCATATGATATGAATATAAAGTTGTTTCAAGCTTCTTTTTAAAAATTACACCTGTAAAATATTTCACTAGATTTATGCAACATCATTTATTGCCCACTTCCTGATTATACTGGTTGTTTGATTTCTTAGTACTATAAACAATGTTGAAATGAACGTCTTTGTACATAGTTTTCCTCTCACATTTCTAACTGTTTCCCGTTCCTGTAACATGAAACAGCTTTTCTGTCTGATTACAAAAGTAATACACACAAAAAATTCACAGAAGTATAACAAAGGAGGGAAAATTTACTTTAAATTCAGAGCTATTTTAGTGCATTCTTTCAAAAATTTTCATTGTGTACACAACCACATTTTTAAATGCTATTTTATTTTTCTTTTTGAGACAGTCTCGCTCTGTTGCCCAGGCTGGAGTGCAGTGGCACAATCTCACCTCACTGCAACCTCCACCTCCCGGGTTCAAGCAATTCTCCTGTCTCAGTCTCTGGAGTAGCTGGGATTACAGGCACCCACCACCACACCTGGCTACTTTTTGTATTTAGCAAAGATGAGGTTTCATCATGTTGGCCAGGCTGGTCTTGAACTCCTGACCTCAAGTGATCCACCCACCTTGGCCTTCCAAAGTGCTGGGATTACAGGCGTGAGCTACCATGCCCAGCCTTAAACGATATTTTTAAAAATAAATAAAATGTGTAACCTATATTTTTTCCCTCTAGCTATTTTTCTTTCACCTTCTTTTTTGGCCTTTGTGGCTGTGCATTTGTGTTTTTGAAGTTACACTAGCATAAAGTTTAAAAAGTTAAACCATTATATAAGATTAGTACCAAAAAAGGGCATTCCCATGCTCACTTCTTCTAATTTCTTCCTCCTAAAAGACATTTGCTATTTTGACCATTTTAATATTTACCTCCATGTTTCTAAATAATATGCTTCATGGCTGGGTGTAGTGGCTCACACCTATAATGTCAGTACTTTGGGAGGCTGAGGAGGGAGGATCCCTTGAGCCCAGGAGTTTGAGACTAGCCTGGGCAACATAGGGAGAATCCGTCTCTACTTTTAAAATAATAATAATAGTAATAATAATAATAATAATAATAATATGCTTCTGCCAGGTACGGTGGCTCATACCTGTAATCCCAACACTTTGGGAGGCCGAGATGGGAGGACTGCTTGAGCTCAGGAGTTTGAGACCAGCCTGGGGAATATAGTGAGATCCCCATCTCTACAAGAAACTTTTAAAAAAAATTAGCTGGATGTGGTGGCACACACCTATAGTCCCAGCTACTAAGAAGACTGAGATAGGAGGATTGCTTGAGTCTGGGAGTTCGAGGCTGCAGTGAGCTGTGAGGCACCCCAGCCTGGGCAACAAAGTGAGACTCTATCTCAAAAATAATAAATAAATAAATAAATAAATAAATAAAATGTTTGTTTTGTTGCTTCTTGCTTTTTCAGTTTTGAGCACTATTAACTTTCTACTATGGAAAAGGCTTGAGTTCTCTTTCTTTCCCCCACTCCCACCACCACATACATATACCCATCTTCCCAATATAATTATATCATAACTTCATTGAGATCAACATCAGACTTTATGTTATGAATTTGTAAATGCAATTCAAAGCTAAGCCATGTAGTGAGGTATCACTGGTTTTCTCCTCTTGTATCATTTTTGTTTCTTCTGGAGTTCCTGTCTTATTTTTTCCCTTTGCTTAGTTTTCAATGTACTTATTGATCCAACCTTAAATCAACTGCCTAAATTTCCTCTCAAAAGGATCAGATACTATCAATTTTATCTTCCGAAAGAATTCTCTTTCAGAGCCTTGTGCAGACTTCCCTCATCTGGTGTGCACAGCTATCATTCCGCAATTGCTTTCACTATCATCCTGGAAACTCCCATCACCTCATATGTTGTGTTCCTATTTTCTGTATCCAGTGTCATCCTCATTTTTAGTTTGCTTTTCCTTTCTGCAGAGGACATAGGGACTGAGAAGGCAAAGGGATATAATAGGTTTTCTTTTAAACCACTTGGAAGACTTCTGCTGTATTTTCAAGAGCTGTTTTAACAACAGAGGGTAGAAGGGGTATGCCAGGCACATGTTACTGCTCAGAAGAAAGGGCAAAATGGAAGTGAGATGGGGCTTGGAATAAATAGGAGGCCAAGAAATAAGCAGAGTGTTCAGGCTGGGAATATGGGAGAAAAGAGAGACACAGGGTCAAGTGCTCTAAAACAGGATGAAAAATCAGAAATAAAGTGAGTACTTGGGTTGTATGTGACTTTGTAATTTTCTGATCCTGTATCATAATGTGAGGTAAACATCTTCATGTATACTTAAATAATCTAAAGTAATCCTGGAGGTTTCTAAGTTATAATTTTGGGGGTACAGACATAATCATTGAGAGAATATTCAAAGCAGGGCCATAGCACTGTTTGTGGAGAAAGCTTTATCTAGTATTACCATAACTGATCATAGCAACAGTGGTTGTTTCGAGGGGTTTTCTATAATCCAGGCATTTTCTAAAGTTACTTTAGACATGTCTCTCATTTAACTAAAATTTTTTCTCATTTTAACTCTTACCACAGCCCTGTGAGGGTATTTTTAACTCCCTTTTACAAATGAGTTAACTAAAGCAACATTTAACTTTCCTAAAGTCATACAATGCAGAACCTGGGACTCAAATATCGGTCATCTTACTTCAAAGTCCGTGTTCTAAATCAGTTCACCCCTGAATAAAAAAAAATCCTCATTAAAGATGTTTTCATGGTTGATGCAGTTTCTCAAGACAGTATCCAAACTGGGAAAGCATGGCTGGAGTTCTGAGAATGAAATCTGATATTTTTACAGAGGAAGTCCTCTTAATTCCAGCCATGCCTATTTATAGCAAAAGACAGTTTGAAGGCTCTGTGCCAGACATAGGTCTAGCTTTCCAGGGTGAAATGGATTCCAAACAAGGACAGATTGACCACAAACACTTATTTATCTGACAGCATTTGGTGCTTTTTCAAATACTGTCCAAGTCTCCCATAACATACTAGAGTAAAAATTCCCTGAGGGCAGGGGTGTTGCTTATTCACTTTCATATTCTCAATGTCTAGCACAGTATCTGCATAGAGTAGATATAAAATAAAATGCTTCTCAGCAAGTTTTCTAGCTATATATGTTTTTTTCTTTCCCCTGAACCTCAATAGCATTTTTTGAAAATTATCTTATGGGACTTATCTCTTGTCTAATCTTTTTTTTAATTGATCTTCCAAAGTAGGGTTTTAATCTTTTATTATTTTAATCTAATATTTAAATTTCTTGTGCATTTATATCTCTTAGTACACTGAGATTTCCTGAGAATGGAGAGTAACTATGCTTGAATTTCAGTTCTGATACTTCTTAGTTGTATGATCTTTACCTCTTTGAACCTTAGTTTCCTTATTGGTAAAAAGTAAAGATTATTAGACTGGCCTCGTAGAATACAGATAATGACCAGTACATTTAAGATGATAGTTTTCTGTAATCCTATTTTACTGAAGTGTTTGTACCTTCATGAAGAAAAATGGGAAAACAGCACTTATCCTTTTAGATCAAAAGCTTCTTAAACAATTTAATTTGCCCTTTGCTTCACACCTGCCCCCCAGTCCGGCTGGTTGGGACATTTGAAGACTCTCAAGAAGTTCATTTATGAGGAGATCTACATGAGGACAAGCCAAAAAGTTCAGCCCAGTTTTTCTGTGACTTTGTAAGTTCAGAACTGACTTTGTGTCAGTTCCCATTGTCACACTGTGTTTTTTAAAACCCCAGATGTGTATATGGGATTGTAAATCACCAGGAACAAGGAATTAAGTACACATTTTGAAGACCGGATTTGGTCTTTCACATATCAAATGCTTGGCTAGAAATAATCAGTGTATACACTGGGGAAATGGCACTTCCATATTTTTCTAATGCCTTTAAAATGAAAGTATTCTATTTTAAACTCTCAAAATTCTTCCCTACCTGGTTACAGCTCCAAAAGGTACACAGTATCTAAGTTGGGAATGTACCACTAGAGCTCTGAGAATGAAATCTGATGTTTTTTTACAGAGGAAGCCCTCTTAATTCCAGCTGTGCCTATTTATAGCATGTTGTTATAAATTTATAGCTCAAAGAGGTGAGGCTTAAACTCTAGCTGGCTTATAAATGAACCCTTAGTCATCTACCACTTCTGGGAATAAAAGGAAAGAAATTCTCACTCACTACAAGCTCATGAAATTCATTTCCTTCAAGTTTCCCATGTATTACTTTAGGACTGAATCCTTCCTACCAGTTTTATGGGGAAAGGGACAAGTGGTCAGTGTTCCTGAGATGTTCTGGTTAATACATTTGTTGATATTTTGCTGGGTGAGAACATTCCTAATTAGGGAACCTATGATACTTGGTTGTAAATACTACTTTGTCATGGTTTAGAGCAATGGTCCCCAACCTTTTTGGCACCAGGGACCAGTTTTGTGGAAGACAATTTTTTCCACGGGAAAGGGTGGGGAAGCATGGTTTTGGGATGAAACTGTTCCACCACAGATCATTAGGCATTAGATTCTCATAAGAACCACACAACCTAGATCCCTCACATGTGTAGTTCACAAAAGAGTTTGTGCTCCTATGAGAACCTAATGTTGCTGATCTGATCGGTCCGTGGCCTGGGGGTTGGAGACCCCTGGTTTAGAGTATTTTTTTTGTTTTATTACCAAAATGGCAGTGGAATAAGCTGTTAGATAATCAAAGAAGGGTCTGAATATGGACATAAGCCTATGTATACATTTGAATTTTTGTACTGAACACTCAAATTGGGCTTACCTCCAGGAAACTAACATAAGTTTTCTAAAATTGCTTTTTTACTTTAAAAGCAAAAGTTACTATAAAAATTAGAAATCATACCTCAACAAACAGAAAAAGAAAAATTATCTATACTTTATCTCTGGATGTTTTTTGCCTTGATATGTATCTTTTAAACCTTTTCTATCCTGTTATTTTTTCAATAATGAAAGAATGGTATACAGAGTGATTTAAAATCTTCTCCCTCCCACCCATGTTATAAACATTTTTTCACATCAGTACATATTCTTTATCATTATTAAAGATTAATTCCATTGTTTCATATGATGAAATTTGTTGTGTCCAAATTTCTCACTTAGAAACTCTGCTTCATTAATACAGTTTTAGCAAAGTTTCTGTACATGCTTATTTCCTATGTAAATTAATTTTTCCGAAAAGATGAAATTATACAACTCTTAAAATTCTCTCATTCTGAAGGTATCTTTTATTACTACTCCTAATAACTACCATTTATTGAGTTCCTATGACATATTAGCCACATGTATTACATACGTATTTATAATATTTACAAAAATCTGTGAAGTAGGTGTAAAATATGTCTCCTGATGTTCCAAAGTAATAAGGCTAAAGATCTTATAGAAAGAAACAAAAGAAAACCAACCAAATCATGAAACAAATGAAAAATGACAAGCTGTGTAGTAATTTTTGTTTGGTAAGTTTCCGGAAAGGCAGTAAAACGTTCTTTCCAAGATGACAACACAGGCTGATTAGTCCAGAAGGCTGTAGTTATTTCCGTTTCCCATCAGATGATTTACTTTCAGATCTATTAACCTTAGCACTACTGGAAATCACGTGGAGAAATAAATCCACTAATCACTGAGACTTTATTATTCTAAAGTTTAAAAGATAACTGGATTTCCTCTGCCAAGAATCTGGCTGTGAGTGAGTCATAAGCATTATTGTACACAAAAAGGAAAGGATGGGCTACGGAATTACTGAAATACCTAAACTGCAACAGTTAATGGACACTCTTTTCCTTCTGCCTTCACACAGTGCAAATGAAACACTTCATGTTGTAAATTGAACAGCACTGCCTGGGTGGGGCAAGACAGAATGGCTGGAAATTTAGTCTCAAAAATACATGCTATTCAGTTGTAGTGGCACTTTTTAGGGGTAACAGTAGGTGAAAATGAAAAGTCTTGGCAATTTTTGAACTTTCTTTTTAAAAACATATGTATTCAGAATGTAAGTGTTACTTTTGGCCACTATTAGTCTTCATCAGAGATTCTTTGTCAGGTTTGGCAAACTTTTCCTGTAAAGAACCAGGAAGTAAACATTTTAGGCTTTGCAGTCTGTGGCAACTACTCAACTTTACTTTTGTAGTACGAAAGCAGCCATAGGTAGTACTAACGTAAATGGCACAGCTGTTCCAATAAAACTTAATTTATGGACACAAATCTGAATTTCACATAATTTTCATGCGTAATGAAAAAGTATTCTTTTGTTTTTTTAAACCATTTAAAAATATAAGAGCTATGTTATAACTTGTGGGACATATAGAAAAAGAGCCAGCTAGATTTGGACCATGGACTGTTATGACTGCTGTTCCTGTTTTATGTCAGCCAACTATTCATTTGAGGAGGAAGACTAGCATAAATTAAATAATGCATTTGATCTTTCTTCCAGCTATTCAAATAAAGGTACATTTCCCAGCTTTCCAGCTTCTCTCCTTTGCTTGTTTTGAAACAAGGCCTTTATAGAGCCTGATAAACAAAAACTTGTGAAAATAAGCAAAAGAGTAGGTAAAATAAGTGAATATAAATACCTCTTCAATTAATCAAATTTTTACTATAAGTTTTACAAGTGACTGAAATTTAAGGAGAAAAAGACAAAGAAGGGAAGAACATTACAGAAGAGAAGGAAAATAAGAGAAATAGAGTAAAGATGGGAAAAACAAAAATGAAGACAGCATCCTACAAAGAGAGAGAGAATAAATAAAGCTAGAGGTGGCTGGGTGCAGTGGCTCACACCTGTAATCCCAGTACTTTGGGAGGTTAAGGCAGGCAGATCAGGAGGTCAGGAGATTGAGACCATCCTGGCCAACATGGTGAAACCCCATCTCTACTAAAATACAAAAAATTAGCCAGGTGTGGTGGTGCGCGCCTGTAATCCCAGCTACTTGGGAGGCTGAGGCGGGGGAATCGTTTGAACCCAGGAGGTGGAGATTGCAGTGAGCCGAGATCACGCCACTACATTCCAGCCTGGCGACACAGCAAGACTCCATCTCAAAAAAAAAAGCTAGAGGTGAGAAAGAAGTAGAGTTTATCACATAGTAGGGTCTCGATAAACATATGTTAAAAAAATGATGGTGTTTAATTAGAGATCACAACTTTCAATTCATTTAAGACAGGATTTCAAAGCAAACAAGCATACATTGTAGCCTGCCTTTCAAATTATTATTTTAATTAGGCACAGCTTAGTTGTTCAAATGCACTTATCCTTAAATCTCTAGAGAAGAAATTATTCTCTGGGCTAGAGTAGCTACAGGCCAGATGGTATCAAGTTAAAAACCATGACTGAAGACTGTAACTTTTCCTCCCTATTAAAATCTATCTCTAGCTATAAATCCTAGATTAAAAGAAATGATACTGATGAAACATTATGTGATTTGAATTACAAAGCTTAATATGTGTTTACTATGAAATCCTAAGGAAAAGAGATAGACTAATACTTCTAAGAAAGATTTTTAATAAGTTGTTCTTTGCTTAGCTCAAAAAGAATAAGGAAAGTAAATAAGCATAAATATCTCATTTCCTAAATATTTTAAGGATTTTCTGTAGTTTCCCTTCATTCAAATGTTTCAGGCCATAAAACAGGGAAAAAAAAGGTGAGAGTAACATCAATAATTTTAAATTTGGACCTCTTAGTCTTAAATAATCCCGCAATAGCACTTTACCCTCTTAAAACAACATTTATCACACTTACTATTGTATTCAGTTGTCTGTCTTCATGAGATTTTGGTTTTATGAAAACAGCATAGCGTAATGGGTTCACAGATGGCTCTGCCACTTACTCGCTGTATGATCTTGAGAAAGTACCTTATTACTCATCTGTGCCTCAGTCTACTCATCTAAATGCAGGGCTAATAAGAATACCTCCTCAGAGGGTTCGTGTGATGAGTAAATAAGCTAAGATGGAAGATCTTAGTGTATAAAAGGTACTCAAAAAACATCTGTTAAATCCTTGCTGGAGTTGTTGTTTCTTTGAGGGAAAAGAAAAAACAAAGACTGCCTATTACATAAGACAAACTGAAATAGCAGACAGGATCCAAGAAAATAGTACAGAATCATGTCCTGTCCCAAGTAGTTGTCAACTGCTTTCCTCAAGTGTTTTCTTTTTTAAAAAATCAGACCTTTCCTAACTGCGAGTCTAGAGAATTCAGGAAAGTAGAAGGATGGGCTGAACATGGCCCACGTCTGAAGTACCAAAACACTTATGTTCAGGAAAATTGGAGAGAAAAACAATTTCATAATGGGTATTAAGTTAATTAAATTTCATCTAGGCCTGAAATACATGAAAACAGAACAAAAATGCTCCCACTTTTTATGGTTTTTTTTTTCAGCTCTTTTACTTGGACATCTTCAAATTATCCACAATTAAGTTTTTCTCATATAAGTCTTTGGAGGGTTAACATCATTTTCATTTAAAAATGGTTAATGGAAGCAAAAGGAAACTAGATCATAAAGTTCTCAGTTCTTCACTATGGTTAACAGCTAAGCAGTGGCTAAAAGCTTGCATTTTGGGTATTAGATTCCAAATCTACCACTAAATCTTCTCATCAGTAAAATGAGGGAAAAGAACAGTACTTATTTCACATAGTTGTTGTGAAGATAAAATGAGAAAATATGTAAAGGGCTTGATACTTAGGAAGTAGTCAACAAATAGTAGGCATTATTATTACCACAACTTTAAGATCATTATTGATAAGTTTACAGGAAGAAACTTTTTATTAAGTGAATTACCTTTTGGGATCTGGGAGAAAATGTCAACTAACAATCTGCTTAGGGACTCTATCTCTGGAGGAGAAACAGACTACACTTGGGGCAGTAAGTCAGAGTTCTAAACTTTCTTGGACCATCCTTCATACAAATCTCTGAAGTGATGGTAAAGTGATCTCAACCCAAATCTTTTAATTATAAATTCCACTTTCATTTCACTATACTCTACTATCTTACCGTAAGTGCTCACTTTAACTGGACCACAAGTTTGGTATAGTTTTCATTGTCTGAGACTTTAGGACTTTATTGGTTGCATCTTCCAGGATAATCTTCTAAAATGTGAGGCCAAATGCTTGGAGTTCAAGTTTCTTTACTAGTCCCAGCAAACAGAGAAAGATTAAAAGAGAATGTAGCAACAAGTGTGTGTCAACAGAAAATTATCTATTTAAATTAAAATTATCTTATTTTAATTATTAGCAAGTGTGTCAATAGAAAATTATCTGTCGACACACACTTCCTTCTTTCTACTAACCATGACCTCTAACTTCTCTTTCCATGCTTTAAAAAATAAAAGGAGATTTCTTACTAGGAACAATATATTATCTTGGCAACTATAACCCTTTTATTGATAATATAAACCCAAACAAATAGTCTGTCTGTAATAATAGATAATAAACATGATGGCCATGCCCTAAAATCACAATATGGGTTATAACAAACTTAATAAAATAAACAGTAAACAGAAAAACCTCTACACCAATATAAGGCTAAGGCAAACATTTAACAATGTTACTTATGCCATGGGGAGTTTTATCTCCCTGCCTGCCTCCTTTTTCTTTCAACAAACATTTTTGTATGCTTACTATGTACTTGATACTGGGCTATTACAATGAAGAAGGACACAATCTCTGCTTTCAAAAGTGTGGTCTAAAGGCCAGGCGTGGTAGCTCATGCCTGTTGTCCCAGCACTTTGGGAGGCTAAAGTGGGATTGCTTGAGTCCAGGAGTTCAAGACCAGCCTGGGCAACATAGTAAGACCCCATTTTTACAAAAAATAAAAAAATTATCTGTGTGTGGTGGCGCATACCTGTAGTCCCAGCTACTCAAGGTGCTGAGGTGGGAGAATCACCTGAGGCTCCAGTGACCTATGAGTGCACCACTGCACTCTAGCCTAGGTGACAGAGTGAGACCCTGCCTCAAAAAGAAAGAGGGTAGTCTAATTATGGGAGGGGAGGGGACTGATAAATATAATATTATGTAATAAACATTATGACAGAGATATGCATAGATACCAGGCATATGCAGAGAAAGGGTATTCACTTTTTTGTAGTTACAATAGTTTTCAGGAAATTGCTTTTCCATGCCTTTTTAAAAAACTGATTTTTGAATCCCATCTATGTCACTTTATCAACATCTTTAACTTTTTTTTCCTCAAAGCGGACTAGGAATCAATGACTCTTTTACTGTGTAAAATTTATAGCATCAGGTAGCACCAAAAACCTATTTAATAATAAGTAAATATGCCAGTTTTTGTAGGCTTGGTCTTCCGTAAGTTAATTTATGACCAGTGATGAAATAACTCAGATTAATTATTGAAGAAGTTATAAAGTTCTCTCCAATCTGACTGGCTATAACAACTGATTAAAACAATCAGTCTTGTGATTTTTCTTATTTTCAGACATTCTCCCAAAGAGATTTATTTTGTTGACATGGCTCTTAATTACAATGATACATTCTTTGCAATTCACTTGCATTATTTCATTACAAAGTGAATATACTGCCTTTAGGAAAAACTAGTCTTGCCCTCGGTCTGGTCCTATTTACCTACCTAGGATTAATTCTCAGCAAAGACATAAAGAGGCAGAGTTTAGGTTTTTATAATTCCACTGCTTCCCTCACAAGCAGCCTTCTGAAAGTTATCACTGAAGCTGTTCCTCCAAGCTTTTTTTGTTTATTGTCTCTCAACTTCAGTAAAGTACTGAAGTTAGACAAGGTTCTACATTCTTGGTATGCATCTCTGGGACAGAGAAAACGGTTCAGAAAATCAGATAGCTGGGGTTTGAAACCGGGCCGAAAATTGTAGAAACTGTGTGTGATTTTACCACTCTGAGCCTCAGTTTCCTTATTGTGAAATGGTGAATAATGGCTTTTTCCTTGTAGAGCTGTTACAGAATGCAATTAGATAATGTTTGTAAAGCACTTAAACTGTGTTTTGGAGCAGGGAAAGCATTCAATAAACTCTAATAAATTCCAGCAATGGTTTTCCTAGCAGTGCCAAATTTCTAAGGTTTATATTAAAAAAGAAAAACACAGACTATGCAAAATTTTATTTGCATGTCTAATTTTTGAGAGGAAGCAGTGGTTTCATTAGATCTTGAAAGATTTCTGTCTAAAAGTAGTTAAGGGTAGAAACAAGAAAAAAACCTGAAGTTAACTTGTCTGCTGCTGGGCACGGTGGCTCACGCCTGTAATCCCAACACTTTGGGAGGCCGAGGCAGGTGGATCACGAAGTCAGGCGTTCAAGGCTAGCCTGGCCAAGACGGTGAAGCTCTGTCTCTACTAAAACTATACAAATTAGCCAGGCGAGGTGGCAGGTGCCTGTAATCCCAGCTACTTGGGAGGCTGAGGCAGGAGAATCATTTGAACCTGGGAGGCAGAGGTTGCAGTGAGCCAAGATTGCACCACTGCACTCTAGCCTGGGTGACAGAGTGACAGAGTTAGACTCTGTCTCAAAAAAATAAAATAAAATAAACAAACCTCATCTGTGACCACTTGTCAGTAAATAAACATTAAGTACAAAGATCATGTTTATTCCCAAAGAACTCCTCTAAACAGATTTCCCACTGCAGTTTCCCACCAGGAGGTCAGGGTACTGAGGAATGCATGCTACTACCCAGGTTCTTTCTGAAAAGACAACTAACTATCGAAGAGGCAGTTACTGCACAAGTTTTTTCTATTCAAGTTTTAGAATCAGTCAAATCTAGATTTAAATACAAACTGTGTGACTTTAAGTAATTTAACTTCTTTGACTATCAGTTTCATCAAGTATAATATGAGGATAAGAAAACCTACCACATCATCTGTCGTGAAGATTCAATAAAATAATATATACATAAAATATGTGGTACTGGCTGGGTGCAGTGGCTCACAACTGTAATCTCAGCACTTTGGGTGGCCAAGGTGTGTGAATCACTTGAGGTCAGGAGTTTGAGACCAGCCTGACCAACATGGTGAAACCCCGTCTCTACTAAAAATACAAAATTAGCGGGGTGTGGTGGCGCATGCCTGTAATCCCAGCTATTTGGGAGGCTGAGGCAGGAGAATCACTTGAACCCAGGAGGCGGAGGTTGCAGTGAGCCAAGATCACATTCCAGCCTGGGCAACAAGAGCGAAATTGTCTCAAAAAAAAAAAAAAAAAAGAGGCACAGAGCCTGGCCTATTTAGTTTTTTGTTGTGGTTGCTGTTATTCTCATCAACTCCTCCCTGTTACACTTTCCATTTGGTTAGATAATCCTTCAATGTTCTTAGTAGAGAAATAAAGATTTCTATAATTCCTCTGATGCTCCTGGGAAGGAAAGGAAGACAGGGATCCCTGGGCAAGGGAAACGGAACTTACAGGTGAGATGTGTGGATAAACCTGGCTTTACAAATAATCAGAATAGATGACTCCAATGTCATGTTCTTTGCAGGGTGCTGGAAAAGCCCACCCAGCCCCCTAAATTGCTTTCACTGCCACCCTGCCTGAAATTCTATCGTTAGAAACACTGTAATTCCTCTGGATCCTCCTGAGTGGATACCAGGACTCCTGGGAGGTCCACTACCTCTCTTTATTGGGACCCCCCTCCCCAGAGTACCAGTTTCTCCACGGGGAACCAGATTGCGCCACTCGCAGCTGCTGCCTTGAAGACTAGGAAGGCAGGTTGGGGGTGAGGGTAGGGGAACTCAGGGTTCCTGGCGAGGAACAAAAGTCAGGAAGGAGAGTTCTTCAAAACGCAGAGGAAAGTTTAGAGGGGGAAATGGGGCAGAAAGTGGAGCCAGAAAGAAAGATGAGAAGAATGCCAGAGAAACTTTTTCCTTCTGTAAACCGGCCTAAGTTTCGGGAGGTGGGGTTGGGGAAGGGGGGGGTTCACCCTGGGGCCGGGCCAGGGCTGGATGGAGGAGGTGGCCTCCGAGAGGGTGAGTTGGGAAAGAAGGGGAGTGGGCAAAGGGTGAGACGCGGGGTCCCGGTGCCCCCTCGCTGGCTGCCAGTTCCCTCTGCGTTTCCTCGTCTGCGTGCGTGACAAGAGATAGCGCAGCGCTGGCGAGGGCCTGGCATCTGGCAGCCGCGAGATAACCCGAGCACGCGCGATTGGAAACGTGCCGTTGGCACCCCGCCGCCCCTCCATCGTGACCCCAGTCTTTGAAACAGGGTTCGTGATGCTTAGTTTACCAGGGAGGAGCTGCGGCTTTGAGATCTCGTCCAGCCCGAAGCAGAGGAGACTGGCCTGGAGCTCGGCTGTCAGACCGCGGAGCGCACGCCGCGGGCGGGGGCTCGGTTCAAAGGGGAGGGTAAGGGGACGCGGGGCTCACCCTTGAAGGAGACGGGGAGCCGCTGGGCTTCGGAGTCCGCTGTGTGCCGCTTCTCGGCCATGCTGCCCGAGTCACAGTCGCACTCCCCAGTCCTCGTCGGCGAAGCCAGAGCCGCGGGGAAAGCCCCGAGGAGCAGGAGGCACAAGACCCAGGTTGCCGCCCCGCCCTCGCCCTCGCCCTAGGTCCCACCCCCTCTAGAGTCGGCCAATCAACGCCCTGGACCGAGGAGCACACACCTCCCACTCCCCGCCCTCCGGTCCCTCTAGCGCAGCTGCTTCGCAGTCACTTCCCGCTCAGGCTGAGGGGCGTGGCTTGAGGGGCGCGATCCCCCAAGGCTTTGGAGACAAGGCCGGCCCCCTGCACCGGAAGGGAGGGCGGAAGCCAAGGGACGTGGAGCGGAGGGTGAGGGTAGTGGGTAGGTGGCCGCGGGGGATGGCCCGAAGAAAAAGTGCAAATGAGTCGCCCCGCGGGGTAGAGGTACTTGGACTCAGGCGCCTCGTCTGGGCTAAGGAGTTAGAGGGAAGAAAATAGCGCCCTGTCATGGCGGAGGGAGGTCTAAGTTGAGGGGCGAAGGCTGAGGTGCACCGAAGTGGCCGAGGTGAGGGCGCTGAGGTCAGCCTGAGCTGAGAGGGCCGGCAGATCACCGCTCAACCGAAGTGAACGAACTCGAGTGAGGTGTGTTAAGAAAAAAAAAATGTATAAATTTGGAAATGGAGAGTAGGTCCGGCCTCATGGTTCAAGCCTGTAATCCCAACACTTTGGCAGGCCGAGACAGTGGGGTCATCTGAGGTCGGAGGTTCGAGACCAGCCAGGCCAACATGGTGAAACCCTGTCTCAACTAAAAATACAAAAATTAGCCGGGCGTGGTGGTGCCCACCTGTAGTCCCAGCTACTCGGAAGGCTGAGGAAGGAGAATCACTTGAACCTAGGGGGGCAAAGGTTGCAGTGGGTCAAGATTGCGCCACTGCATTCCAGCCTGGGTGATAGAGACTCTTTCAAAAAAAAAAAAAAAAAAAAAGGCCAGGAGCAGTGGCTTATGCCTGTAATCCTAGCTCTTTGACAGGCCAAGGCACCTGAGATCGGGAGTTCGAGAGCAGCCTGATCAACATGGAAAAACCCCGTTTCTGCTAAAAATACAAAATTAGCCGGGTGCGGTGGTGCATGCCTGTAATCCCAGCGATGCGGGAAGCTGAGGCAGGAGAATCGCTTGAACCCGGGAGGTGGAGATTGCCGTGAGCGGAGATCGCGGCATTGCACTCCAGCCTGGGCAAAAACAGTGAAACTCCGTCTCAAAAAATAATAATAATAAGGAGAAGAGACTTTTATGTCTTGTAAGGGGTTACAGCCTACAAGGTGGCCATTCTGCAGGCTGGGAAACGGCCAGGACCAGAGACAGGCACTTGGTAAACATGCATATTCAGCGCTGACAGGAGTAGCTATGAATATTCATGCAGGTGGACACATGCCTATTGAGCAAACATGCATGTAACCATACAACCCATGTACACTTTGAAGAATTACCATTTAAATGTTAAATGCCTGGGCTACATCGTGATGTCCCCATCTATACAAAAAGTAAAAGCAATAGCCAGGTGCGGTGGTGTGCTTTTGTGATCCCAGCTGAGGCAGGAGGCTGGGGTGGGAGGATTGCTTGAGCCCAAGAGATGGAGGCTGCAGTGATCTATGATCAGATCTCTGCACTCCAACCTGATAAACTGAGACCTCTCTAAAAAGTGATAATAATTCATGTATTACAGTCAGGCCCTATGTGTCAAAAGGTCTTTTCAGGACAGGAAGGTGTGCAAGTATGCAGTCTGTGTAAACTAGCCAGAGCCAATCCATGGTTGGTGGTCTTCCTATAAGGAGAAAGTTACTGAAATCAAGTCTCTTGTCCAAGTAAAGCTGTAGTGATGGCTGGTGGAATAAAGGTTCAGTTAGTCTGCATCTGTTCGATCTGCAAATTGTTTTAATATTGCTTGTCTTAAGGCCAGTGCTTGTTTCGCTGCAGAAAGAGAAAAACCTTGTGGCAGTTAGAACATGGTTTATTCTCAAAGTGAATGGATGTGTGACTTAACCTTTGCCTGGCATGACCTTAGGTATAATTTGTTTACAATTTGGTATGTTATTGTCACAGAGTCTCTTCTGTCAGTCTTATGACCTGTATTTTAATGTTAATGCTGGTCAGCTGTTCTGTCTAAACTCCAATAGGGAGAAGGTATGATAGGTGTATCTGACCTGTCCTGCCATTGGCTGGGAACTCAGTTTTAAAGTTTTCTGGAGTCCTCTTGGCCGCAAGGAAGTTCATACAGTCCGTGGGGTCATTTATTCAAACAAAATCCTCTTGGAGCATCTTCCATGTGGCAGGGGGTGTGCTTCTTGTTGGGGATGCAGCGGGCAAGTGCCTTGTGGAGTTTACCTTATACTCTAGTGGGGAGATGGGCAACAAACAAGTAAGTGAATCATTACACATGGTGAAGGGAGCTGTGAAAGGAATGGAATATTCAGAGAACAGCAAAGGTTAGGACAGGGGAACACCTCTGTAAGAAAGTGGCTTTGAGACGTCACCTGAGAAATGAGAAGGAGCCAGCCTGGGGAAGAGGAATAAGCAGTGCAGGAGGTGGGAAAGGGTATCCCAGGCAGAGGGAAAAGCGTGTTGCTTTTCCCAACCTCAAGCCTCTTGGCTTGTGGCTGAAGACCTCACATTTGGAAACCAGGCTGTGTTTGAGTTCAACTTGTTCTATTGCACAATGTTCAAAGTATGTTAATGTATACAAGGTGCACTTTTAGAAACATTCAATTTTGAAAAAAGTACAGATTCACAGGTGGTTGCAAAGACAGTACAGAGAGGTCACATGTCCCCTCTACCCAGTTTCCCCCAATAGTTACATCTTACTTAACTAGAGTATCAAAACCAAGAAACTGACAGTGGCACAAAATGTATTTATAGTTCTGTGCCATTTTGAAACACGTGTAGATTGATATAACTACAGCAACTGTTACAGAACTATTCCATAAGATCTCTCTCAAGAGGAGTACTTTTTTCTTCTTTTTTTAATGTGCTCAGTAGTTGGCAGTGTTCTGCCCAACACCATGTAGTACTTAGGTCACATGAAATGGTAGACTTTCTGCTTTTATACTTCTAGAGCTTTGTGACTATTGGGACGGAAACTGGAGGAGACACAACAGGTGTTAAGAGAGGCATTAAAATGATCTTTGCTCCAGGAACAGGCTACAATATGTGATCAAAACCTCACTCAGAGCTCACAAGTATTCTAGTCAAATACTGGCCAAGAACTGTTTGTATTCCTGCAGTAGAATGCAGCTTGTGCAGTCACTTTGTTTATTAGCCTTCTGGAGAAGATAAGGAGGGGAGTACGGTAATTTAATGATCCCTTCTCTCTAAATCATCCTTGAGAAAGTCCATAGCTTCATTTTTTCCATTCTGTAATGAATAAGCCCTCGAGGCATGAACTTCCCGTTTATCCTGTCATTCCTAGGAAAGAGGAGCAAATGCACAAGAAGCTAATTAAACCCTTCACTAGAGGAGGCCTTGATTACAAATTGCGTATTGTGAAAAATAATTTAGGTTTCACTTTTGTTGGAAAGGAAAATGGTATTTCAAAATGAATTTAATGTCTGTACCCCTATCAGTTGCCTAAGCCCAAGTCTCAAGACAATCCTAACAGTGTCCCTTCTGGAGAGTTACAAGTGTCTCCCTTTGGGACAGAGACTTTGGTGAATACTTGTTGGCTCTGTTTTGAGATTGCATCAGTTCTAAAACTAATTCCTGGCCCTAAACTAAGAACCAGCTTTGACTTGATTTTTAAACTGCTTTTAGAATAGAGTTTCCAATTTTTGATATAAATATGCTTACTTTCACTTGCCCATGAAATTGATGTATTCTGGCTTTCTCATGCATATTCTGTATAAATGTATTGATTAAATGTACTTTAAAAATAAATTTCTCACTGTTCAGTTAAGATGAGAAAAAAATAAATATTAGTGCATCACTTTCTCCTTTTGGAGGATTTTTAATCTTAAAATTTCTCCCAGTAATGATTAGAAGTTAGAATGATTTTTTTAAAAGAACATTATGGCAGGGCGCAGTGGCTCACACCTATAATCCTGGAACTTTGAGATGCCAAGGTAGGCAGATCACTTGAAGTCAGGAGTTTGAGACCAGCCTGAGTAACATGGTGAAACCCCATCTCTACTAAAAATTAAAAAAATTAGCCAGGCATGGTGGCACATACTTGTAATCCCAGCTACTTGGGAGGTTGAGGCAGGAGAATCGCTTGAACCTGGGAAGTGGAGGTTGCAGTGAGTGCAGATCGCGCCACTGCACTCCAGCTTAGGGGACAGAGTGAGACTCATCTCAAAAAATAAAATAAATAAATAAATAACATTATGCTTTTAAAATGGAGACATAAAATTGTGAGTACTTTGAAGAGAGAATTACATATTACCTCTAATAAAATTGCTATTACAATTTTGGTGAATTTTTCTTCTAGTTATTATTTAAAGAATACTTATATATAGTTTGAAAATCAGAGTAGATGTTCCATGTTTCTTTATGTTTCATTTTGCTGTTATTTGCCTAGCATATTCAGGGTACCAAATTAAGTATTGATTGATGATAACAGTGATAGCATTAAGACGTGGAGATCAGGTTAAAGACAGATATGCACCATGAATCCATAATTGAGTAAGTCAGAAGGAAATTTAATTAGCCTTTTTCCTGTATCCATAGCAGTGCTTTAATAAGAACAACAGAGAAGTCTTTTTTTTCCTTTAATTTGCTAATCCAGGATGTTCTCAATGCTTTTATGGATGTCAGCTAGCTAAATACCTTGAGAGAATAGCAATACCATCAAGTTACATCTGTCTGTGACATTTTCTTTATGATGGGACTAACAAATTTGATCTGTATTAACTGATTTTAATATGTATTAACTCACACTTATTGCACTACAACAAGATTTTTGTCTTCTTAGCTCTTCTAGCCTTCAGGAAATTACTCCAGGATTTGAATCATCACAAGAGATTCACCAGAGGATTTTATGCGCTTGGGCTGTGGCTGCAGATTAACTACACCACAACACCAGGTAAGACACCAGGAGTTCAGATCCTCAGGACTTATGAAAATAAAAAGCATTACTGTAATATTGGTGCTATTTATTGGAGTTATCTATGAATATAATCTTATTAATCTGCTTTTTTATTAGTTCACTCAGCAAATATTTATTGCATACTAACTACATGCCAGGCATTGTTCTAGGTGTTTGGGCCACATCAGTGACCAAAAAAGACCAAAATTCTTATCCTCACAGATCTTACATTCTAGTATTCCTTTCCACGTGCATTAGTTGCTAGGGTTTCCGTGACAAACTGGGTAGCTTAAGCAGCAGGAATTAATTTGTTTTACAGTTCTGGAGGCTAGAAGAAGTCCAAGATCAAGATGTTAGCAGGGTTGGCTTCTCCTCAGGACCATGAAGGAAGGGTCTGTTCCAGGCCTCTGGCTTTGACTTGTAGATAAATGTCTTCTTCCTGTGTCTTCACACTGTTTTTCCTTTGTATGTCTGTGTCCAAATTTCCTCTCCTTAGAAGGACACCAGTCGTATTCAATTAGGGTCCATCCTAATGACTTCATTTTAACTTAATTACCTCTTTAAAGATCCTGTATCCCAAGATAGTCACATGCTAAGATATATGGGGTTAGGACTTCAACATGTGAATTTTCAGGAAACACAGCCCGTAATATCAAACATGACTACTGTGTATCCACATCTTTGTATTGCCTGTTTTCTCCTATCCACATCCCTGAGATATCCAAAGCCATTTATGTTTACTTGCAAAATGTGTCCAGTGACCTGTGATTATGAGTGATTATTTTTCTAGGTTTGACTTATTATTTTTAAAATTTTACTTTTTAATTGACAGATAATAGAAGTATCCAGCCTGGCCAACATGGCAAAACCCCATCTCTAATGAAAATACAAAAATTAGCCAGGCGTGGTGGCAGTCCCCTGTAATCCCAGCTATTCGGGAGGCTGAGGCAGGAGAATCTCTTGAATCCAGGAGGCAGAGGTTGCAGTGAGCCAAGATTGCACCACTGTGCTCTAGCCTGGGGGACAGAGATAGACTGTCTTAAAAAAAAATAGAAGTATACATTTGGGGGGCACAGGTGATAATTGAATATATTTGTATAATTTGTAAAGGTCAAATAAGTATAATTGGGATATCTATCACCTTGTTTATCTTTTATTTATGTTAAAACATTTGAATTATTCTCTTCTAGCTATTTTGAAATATGTAAGACATAATTTTTAAGCTATACTAGAAAGTTCTTGGTTAGGAAGGATTATTCTACTTGGAATGATGTTT
Source organism: Cacajao melanocephalus (assembly GCA_963573385.1). Classification (NCBI taxonomy): domain Eukaryota; kingdom Metazoa; phylum Chordata; class Mammalia; order Primates; family Pitheciidae; genus Cacajao; species Cacajao melanocephalus. The sequence continues at coordinate 12,484 of CAUYLG010065250.1, read as the reverse complement.
CATCTAGTGTTCACCATATTCTACTACTTTTCTTAAAGTTTTAAAAATGAATAAAGGGGAACTATGTTGAAGAAGGGGTCCTTTATTTAACAGTTAGGTTGTTACAGAGCATTACGGATTCATAGTAAAAATAAAAAAATTGTATCAAATACCATATGTGAGAGGAAAGAGTGGTCTATATAAGACATTACTTTTAATAATTCAAGAAATAACATTACCATCATTTACTGTCACCGCCAGTTATGATGTACTTTTATCCCGTGAGGAGACTGAGACTGAGTTTAGTCATTTACCCAAAACTTCACAGGTCTTGGTGAAGCACAGGTCAGTGATGTAGATATTGTTTCCCCTACGTATACTGTGTAACTCCTGAATTTGAGCTCTTAATCATTCAGAATAAAAATAGACAAAAAGACGCAAACTTGTCCTGATGCACTTTTCAGATATGAATACAAGTAAGCGTATACCTAATTGGGTACTGAAGTTTCCCTTCAATTTTGGTGCATTTTAATCTTTATTTTATATTGAAATGTTACCAACAGAGATAATTCAGTATTTGTATCATTGTTGATATGTTGTCTCAAAATGTGTCTGTCCATCTTAGATAGTAAATTTATAAATGACAGGACTTAATCCACAACTAAATCAGAATATTATAGTTTATTTCATATATATCTTGAATTAAATAGAAACAATTAAATAACTGTTAAAAAGTTTGGACTTTCCTCTTTGTAGTTTTAAAACATAATTTTTGTTTTTCTCTTGTACAAGTTGAATGGGGCAGCTTGACTGCTTGGAGACACCAGGAAAGGCTTCCAGGAAAAGCTGAGTTTTGTAGGATAAATATGGGTTAGAACAGGGTACTTCAGGAATACAGAAAAGTCCTTGTAAATGCATAGGGGTATATCAGAGCTTGATATTTTTGGATAAATGTAAGTAGTAACATATGCAGGCAGTAGTGTTGAGAAATGACAGTGGATTAAAAGGCTAGCCCAGATTTAAAAGGTAACTATGAAGCCGCTCAAAGAGCTTAACCATGGGAATGGAATGAACATATTGGGCTTATCAAAATATTATATAATAGGCAATCTAAATGGGTTTATATCTATTAAATAATTGAATTAATAGTAAGTATAATTTCTAGAACAGAAAGCACCAAGCCCAGATGGGCTCACTGGCAAATCCTACCAAATGTTTAAGAAAAATATTATACCAGTGCTCTACAATCTTTCAGAAGACAAAAGCAGAGGAAATACTTCCTAACTCATTTTATGAGGCCATAATTACTCTAATACCTAATACCAAAATCAGACAAAGACATTAGAAAAAAAGAAAACTACAGACCAATATGTCTCATGAACATAGATGCAAAAGTCCTCAACAAAATATTAGCAAATTTAATCCAATGATATATAAAGGAAATTATGCATTATGACCAAGTGCAATTTATTCTAATAATGCAAAGCTGGTTCAACATTTGAAAATCAATTAATGTAATCGGTCATATCAATAGGCTAAAGAAGAAAAATCACATGATCATATCAATAGATGCAGAAAAAATATCTGACAAAAACCAGCTCTCATTTATGGTCAGAATAATCAGCAAACTACTAATAGAGGGGAACTTACTCAACTTGATAAAGAACATGTGCAAAAATCTTTCGGCTAACATGGTACTTAAGGTTAAGAGATTGAAGCTTTCCCGCTAAGATCAGGAGCAAGGCAAGATGTCTCTTTCCACCAACCTGTTTCAACATCATATTTATTGGAAGGCCTAGCTAATGCAATATGACAAGAAAAGGAAGTAAAAAGTATACAGATTAGGAAGAAGAAAATAGAACTGCCTTTGTTTGCAGATGACATGATTGTCTATGTAGAAAATCTGAAAAAATTGACCAAAAAAAAAAAAAAAAAAACAAACTCCTGGAGCTAATAAGCAATTATAACAAGGTGGCAAAAGTTAATTGCTTTCCTATATGCCAGCAACAAATGGGATTTGAAATTAAAACCAACATCCCATTTACAGTAGTGCCCCCAAATTAAATACTTAGGCATAAAACTAACAAAAATAGACAAGACCTTTATGAGGGAAGTTATAAAACTCTGATAAGAAATAAAAATCTAAGTAAATGGAGAGAGATTCCATGTTTATGGATAGGAAGATTCAATATTATCAAGATATCACTTCTTCCCAACTTGATGTATAGATCCAAGGCAAACCCAATCAAAATCCCAGAAAATAATTTCCTGGATATCAACAAACTGATTCTTAAGTTTATAAGGACTGCAGATGGTTTGGGTTCTTTACTTGCAGAATGACTGTATCAGCCAGGATACAGTCAGAAAAACAGAAACCACACTTGATATTTCTTTTTTTTTTTTTCTGCTATGGAGTCTTGCTCTGTTGCCAGGCTGCAGTGCAGTGGTATGATCTCGGCTCACTGCAACCTCTGCCTCCCGGGTTCAAGCGATTCCTCTGCCTCAGCCTCCTGAGTAGCTGGGACTACAGGTGTGTGCCACCATGCCTGGCTAGTTTTTTGTATTTTAGTAGAGAAGGGGTTTCACCATGTTGGCCAGGATAGTCTCAATCTCCTGACCTTGTGGTCCACCCGTGTTGGCCTCCCAAAGTGCTGGGATTACAGGCGTGTGCCACTGCGCCTGGCCTATACTTGGTATTTCCACAGAGATAATTGGCTAAGGAGTTTTGGGGAACTAAAAGAGAAATTGGCTAAGGAGTTTTGGGGAACTAAAAAAGCAAAAAAAAAGTTGAGGGGGCAGATATTGAACTAATATAGATACAGTAACTATAGGAGGAAGCTACCACTCCTAGGGTTGAGGACACAAAAGGAAGTTTGCACAAAAGGAAACTTAAAGGAGAGGCATCTCAGACTTCTGAGGAGGGGCCAATGCCTAACTCTTGCTGGCGTCATTGGATGAGGCATGTTGAGGCTGGTTCTAGGAATCCCAAAAAAGTTGAATATTATAAATGATAGCCACTTGTCAGGAAGGAAGCGTATCCTATCTCACTCTTTCTGCCTTGAAGAACTAATAGGAAGCCAACTGGCAAAGTAGAAATATAGTTCTCGTAGTCCCAGCCTTATTGTCATAAAGAAGGGTTATATGTGTGAGTTTGGACTGAGAGACAATGACGTAACAACTGGGACAGCTTATTACTTTGCTTATTCAATATTCATACACAAATTTCTCTGTATATTTGAGCTTCCCATACAGCAATTTAAAATGGCAGCTTTTTCTTTAACAAGATACAGCTATCCTTTATACAAATCGACACTTTCAGCCAGGCACAGAGACTCACGCCTGTAATTCCAGCACTTTGGGAGGCCGAGGCAGGTAGATCACTTGAGCCCAGAAGTTCGAGACCAGTCTGGGCAACATGACAAAATCCCATCTCTACTAAAAATAAAAAAAATTAGCTGGGTGTAGGGGCGCATGCCTGTCATCCCAGCTATTCAGTAGGCTGAGGCATGAGCATAGCATGAGAATAGTTGCAGTGAGCTGAAATCGTGCCACTGCACTCCAGCCTGGGTGACAGAATGAGACTCAAAATAAATAAATCAATAAAAATAAATAAATTGACATTCTTACCCTTTCTCCATAAACAGATGATCCCAAATGTCATTACACTAATCTCTGGATTGTGTGTTAATTACTCCTCAATTCAGTAAAGTCCCTTATGAACCTTCTATAATCTAAAGATGAAATTATAAAGTTAACAATTGCTATTAATTTTTAAAATTACAGTAGGAAAGGAGAAGACAAATTTGTTAATATATACAGAAGTACATAAACACACATATACATTAAGCAAGTAAGAAATAATGCTTAGTTATTAGTCCTTATTTCTGTCTAGTCATGAGCCTGTGGTTAGTGTCCCTTCCTCCCCAGCTCATTTCATGCTTCCTGTACTCTGAGCCAGCATATACCAAATGGTGTGATCCAAACTGTCATTCCTGAAGGGTCTGAATCTTCAGTGGTCCTATCTTTTCTTGGTTATTATAGTTTCTTAAATTAACTTTTACTATCAGCAGTGGGAATACAGGGGTGCCATGTTGTCATGAATGGCAGCATCCCCATATGTAGTCCTTCCTGGTTTCACTTTGTGCAGCAACCCAGTATTTCTTTAGTTGTCAGGATCAATCACTCCAGCCAGTAATTCGTTTCTTTGTCCATTGGTTCAGTTGCATATGGAATCTAAAATGGCCATTTAGCTGTTAGAAACTCAATGGAAGCATTCTCTCTTGGGAATTAAACAGAGTTCAAGTTATGGGAAGCAGAATTCTGTGAAGAAGTGTAATAATGAGAGAAGCCACTTTCCTTTCTACTCTTTGACTATGGACCTGTGTATTGTGGCTTTGGGAGAAATAGTGCCATATATTGGTCAATGGCTAAAAGCATATATTGTTCTTTGAAAACAGAATTCCAACCTTACAAAATGTTTCTTGGCTCATGTTGTAACTGAGTCTTTAGTAGGCCATCCCATTGTTATATCGGGCCAGATACTTTTAGATGGTGGGGTATGCAATAAGACTGCTTATTTCCATAATTTGCAAACTCTAATTACACTTCTAAGATGTGTTCCTTAGAAGCTGTGTTGAGTAGGATACCGTGATATTGAGTAAGGAATTATGTGGTGGTGCTGGCAGAAAGGCAATAGGCAGGAAAGGCAAATCAATACACAGAATAAGTGTCTATTCCAGTGCAAAACAAATGGCTTTCATTTCCATGATGGAAGGGGTGCCTTATAATCAACCTACCAACACACAGTTGCCTGATCCCCTTGGGAAATGGTGCCATATTGGGGACTTACAGTTTAGATTCTGCTCTTGATAATATGGGCACTCAACTATGCCTACAGTCAGATTAACATGGTGAGCACTTTGTTGGGTCTGTGCTTCATCTCTGCCACTATGGCCATTTTGTACACAAGCCCATTAAAACGGAAGATGAGGAAGGATGCTGACTGATAGTCCCAGAACAAGTCACTTTGTTCACCCCTATTATTGAGGCCTCCTTTACAGTGGCTGTATCTTGGTAAACACTCACACAAATTCCTTCACATTTAGTGCTCATTCTGAAAGATCTGTGCATGTGTCTCTTCTTGTCTTCCTGGTTATCAGTCTTGTTCTTTTCCATTTCATGACGAGGTGACCAGAGCATTATTCACTGTCCACAGATGAGTGTACATCTGTACCACAAGCTACCCCTCCTTCCTGGCTGAGAGGACTTCAAGGTGTACTGCTAAAACTTCTGCCCTCTGGGAGTTTCTTCACCATTTCCCTTCAGCAGCATCTCTGAGTGAGTATGCCGGTACTAGTGTAATATGGACACCCTTCTGTAACCCAGGCCTAAGTTGGTTTAAAATTTTTTTTAATTTTTCATTTAGAAAATTTTAAATTGACACATAATAATTGTACATATTTATGAGGTACATAGTTATGTTGTGATATGTACAATGTATAGTGATCAAATCAGGGTAATTAGCATATCTATCACCTCAAACATTTATCATTTCTTTGTGTTGGGAACATTCAATATCCTTTTTCTAGCTATTTGAAACTACAAGATACTGTTAATTATAGTCATTCCATAGTAGTATAGAACACTATAACTTATTTCTCCTATCTATTTGTATCCTTTAACAAATCTCTATCTCCCTCTTCCCCCTACTCTTCTCAGCCTTTAGTATCCTTTATTCTACTTTTTACTTTTATGAGATCAACTTTTTTTAGCTTCCACATATGAGTGAGAACATGCAGTGTTTGACTTTCTGTTCCTGCCTTATTTTGCTTAATATAATGCCCTCCATTTCCATTCATGTTGCCCTGAATTACAGGATTTTATTCTTTATTATGGCTGAATAGTACTCCATTGTATATTTATAAACCACATTTTTCTTATTCATCCGTCTGTTGTTGGACACATAGGTTGGTTCCATATCTTGGCTGTCATAAATAGTGCTGAAGTAAACATAGGGATGCAGGTTTCTCTTCAATATGTTGATTTCCTTTCCTTTGGATAAATACCCAGTAGAGGAATTTCTTCATCATATTGTGTCTCTACTTGTAGTTTTTTGAGGAACCTCCAGACTGTTCTCCCTACTGGGTGTACTAGTTTACATTCCCAACAAGTGTGTGAGAGTTCCCTTCTCTCTGCACCCTTGCCAGCATTTTGTTTTTCTTTTATAATAGCCATCCTAACTGGGGTGAGATGTTATATCATTGCAGTTGTGATTTACATTTCCCTGATAATTAGTGATATTAAGCATTTTTTCATATACCTTTTTGTCATTTGTATGTCTTCTTTTGACAAATGTCTGTTCAGATCACTTGCCCATTTTTTAATCATAGTGTTTTTTTTATTTTTATTTTTTGCTGTTGAGATATTTGAGTTCCTGTGTATTCTGGATGTCAATCCCTTGTCAGATGAGTAGTTTGCAGATATTTCTCCCATTCTGTAAGTTGTCTTTTCACTGTGTTGATTGTTTTCTTTGCTGTGCAGAAGCTTTTTAGTTTGATATAATCCCATTTATTTTTGCATTTGTTGCCTGTGCTTTTGAGGTCTTATCCATAAAATATTTTCCCAGAGCAATGTCCTAAAGCATTTTCCCTCTGCTTTTTTCTAGTTCTTTTATAGTTTTGGGCTTTACATTTAGGTCTTTGATCCATTTTGAGTTGATTTTGTGTATGGTACGAGATAGGGGTCTAGTTTCATTCTTCTGTGTATAGATATTCTGTTTTCCCACACTAGTTATTTATTTATTTGAGACGGAGTCTTGCTTTATTACCCAGACTGGAGTGCAATGGTACAATCATGGCTTTCTGCACCTCAACTTCCCAGGCTCCAGTGATCCTCCCACTTTAGCCTCCCAGGTCACTGAGACTACAGGTGCATGCCACCACGCCTGGCTGTTTTAAAAATATATATCTTGTGTGTTTGTAGAGAGGGGTCTCCCTTTGTTGCCTAGGCTGGTCTTGAACTTCTGGGCTCAAGCAATCCTCCCTACTTACCCTCTCAAAGTGTTGTGATTACAGGTGTGAGCCATCAAGCTTGGCCCAGCACTATTTATTGAAGAGACTGTCCTTTCCCCAGCGTATGTTCTTTGCCCCTTTGCCAAAAATCAGTTGGCTGTAGATACACAGATTAATTTCTGGGTTCTCTATTCTGTCTCATTGGTCTATGTGTCTGTTTTTATATCAGTGCCATGCCGTTTTGGTTGCTATGACTTCGTAGTATAGTTTGAAGTCAGATAGTATGATGCCTCCAGTTTTGCTTTTTTTGCTTGGGTTTGCCTTGGATAGTCAAGATCTTTTGTGGTCCTATATAAATTTTAGACTTTTTTTTCTTTTTCGATGAAGAATATCATTGGTATTTTGACAGGGATAAGGCCCAAGTGTATTTTCCCCCCTCTTTCAACAGGTCATGAGGAACTTCCTATAAAACCACAAATGCTGGTTGAGGGAGAGGCCATAAGGTAGCAGAAGTAGGTACTGTGGGGGTCTGGGCCACTTGCTCATGTAACTTGCTTGTGCTCTGAGCTTGCTTGAGAATCTGATCTTGCACATACTATGTCTATTTGCTAATGGATTGCTGCTGCACAACATTATAGCTAGGTCTTGTTCATAATGGGCAAGTTAGGTCATGTAGTAGTTAGGTCATGTAATAGGAATTCCATGGTTAAACAGTTTATACCAGGGCATAATCGTGAGCTATGAGCTGCTTCTTTAAGGGAGCAGAGGAGGGTATGGTTCTGTTTGCTAGCTATGTGTTGTGTCATTTTCCTGCTGAGGTTTGCCAGAGGAGCCATGTAGCACTCTTACCACAGATACTTGGAGCACCACTGGATAGACAGACTGGAGTGGCACTGCCTTGACCCACTGCAGAGCCATCTCTTGCTTCAGGCACTGTTCAGAAGTAGCAGCCTTACAAATTACTTAGTGTAACTGGATCAGAGCAGAGCACTGAATTGTGGTTTTTGTTGCCTACAAAATCTAAAGAGGCCCAGGACTGGCACAATGATCCCAAACTTGGAGAACAAGGACTGCATAACATTACCTATTGATATAGTAGCCAGATGTGACTTTGATTGTTTTCCCTTCATATGTGGTTGTATATAAAATAGTACATTTTGTTAAGTAAGAACTTTTTTGGACTTGTATTATCATAAGAGGAGTATATGTGTGTCCTGTAAGCTGTCTGAACAATTTTTTTCTTTCTTTTTGGTCTACATAGCATCTCTTGGTCTGGGCAAACTTCCCTTCTCTATTTTGGTGGTTCTGAGGAGTAAAGGTAAATTACCAGATAGCAAAGCAAGAGGGTATTCTAGAAAATAAGATCAGTGGAAGCAAAGGCCTATGGGCATGGTGGGTTCTGGGAGCAGTAATTAGTTCAGTTGAGTAGTAAGTAGCACTGGGGATAAAGAGTATAAAGAATGGAGTGATGGGAGATAAAACTGGAAATGTTAGGTAGGGCTATACTGGGAGGAGCTATTTTTTGTTTGTTTGAGATGGAGTTTCGCTCTTGTTGCACATGCCAGAGTGCAATGGTGTGATCTCAGCTCACCACAACTTCCGCCTCCTGGGTTCGAGCAATTCTCCTGCCTCAGCCTCCTGAGTAGGTGGGATTACAGGCATGTGCCACCATGCCCGGCTATTTTTGTATTTTTAGTAGAGACAGGGTTCCTCCATGTTGGTCAGGCTGGTCTCAAACTCCCAACCTCAGGTGATCCACCCACTTCGGCCTCCCAAAGTGCTGATGTGATCACATTACATTGGTGTGAAAGATATTTCATGAGGGAGAATTGGAGATGAGCAATACTAGGGGTAGAACTATTATTTAAGATTACCTAGTAATTCTGAATAAAATGATGAGACATGAGCTAAGTAACGTAGGGCGAATTAGAGGAGAAAATGAATTTAAATGATACATAGGAAGTGTAATTGGCAGACTTGGTGGCTGGCTATATGTGGAGTGGGAGGAGAGAACAAGAATTTATATATGTGGTTAAAAATTTTACACTTGTATGACACAATCCAGTTTGAGCTTGAGTAGGATTCAGAGAGATCTGGGCCTAGTGTAGAGTGACCAGCTGTTCTGGTTTATCCAAGATTAAGGGATTTCATGGGATGTGAGACTTCCAGTGCTAAAACTGTGAAAGTCCCCAGCAAACCAGGATAAGTTAGTCACACTAGCCTAATATGAACGGGTGGACAGATTAGCGACGGAAGTTTATCAGCCTAAGCACTGAGACACCTTCTGGGATAACCATGACCTGGCAAGAGATCCTTTAGTGGTGCAAAGAAATGGTGGTCCTTGATAATGCATGATAGTTGCCATTCAAATCTACCCCACAGTAGATCCAATCTGGGGTACCATGGAGAAAGGATGTTGGAAGTAAAATATGAAAGAACTGTTTCACTAACTTGTGACCTGCTTTAACAGAGTATAACTCAGAGGGGACAGATTCTTTTTCACCATGGACCACCTCACAACTCTGGAAACCTGAGGGCTTTAGTACATTGGGAAATTCAGTTAAATACAGGTTGGGGGAGCTGCAAGGGATGGATAGGGTGGCGAAGAGGGAAGAGGAACTGGTAACCTGTACTGGTACACAGAAGAACTAAAATACTTAGCAGAGCAGAATAACATCTGTGCATTGGGGCATAAATCAGTGAAATATGAGTTATTACAGCAAAGGTGACAGCAGGGTTTTCTTGAAACAATTCCTTTCAGAAGGAAAGACTTGTTGATTACTTTCTTTATTATGTTTCTCCATCTAGTGGTAACTCTCATGTACTTTTTTCCTAGTTAGATGTTTAAAAGAAGGCAGATTCAAAACTTGAGAAATGTTTCCAAAGTCATCATTTATTCACTCATTCATTCATTCACTTCACAAATACTGAATGAGTATGCATACCTTCTATATGCCAGTTACATTTCTAGCTGTTGGGGTTACGGCTGTGAACAAAACTGAAAAAACTCTGAATTCATGGAAGCTTACAGTGATGAAAGAGTACATTTCATTTTTTTTTTTCCTATGTGAATGTTCTGTTTTCAAAGCACCATTTACTGAAAAGATTATCTTTTTTCTTTAGGACTCTGCAGTGCCATTAATGTTATATATGAAGTGTCCATTTATGTGTGAGTCATTGCATATCTTGGCTATGCTCCATTGATTTATTTATCAATTTCTGTGACAATGTCATATGTCTTTATCATTTTACTTTATAATCATTATTAATATTTAGTACAGCAAGAATTCCCACCCTATTTTTTATTTTATTTCTTTTCTTTTAGCATGAGATATACAGCCACCTACCTTATTTTTTAAAAGAGTGTTTCGGATATTCTTGGCCTTTAAATTTTCCATAAAGTTTAAAATTAGTCTGTCAGATTCTATCAAAATACCCTGTTGGGAGTATTTACTGGGATTGAATCAATAAGTCATTTTAGAGTGAACTGACATTTTTATACTATTGGACCTTCTAATTCACCATTTATATCAGTCTTCCTTAGTGTCTTTGAATAGACATAAAAGTCTTATATATCTTTTGATATATTTATTTGTAGATACTTGATTTTTTTAGGCTAAAAAGGCATCATTAAAAAATTATTTGCTAACAATTTATGACCGGTGTTTGGAAATGTAGCTACTTTTGTCATATTGATTCTTCATCTAGGGATTTTGCTAAATGCTCTTAGAATTCTAATAAATCTCTTTTTCCTACATATATAATTTATCATCTGCAGATAATTATACCATTACTTTATTTTTCTTATCCTTCATGTACTAGTTAGAAGTTCTAATACAACACAGAATAGAAATGGTGATATTGGGCACCCTGTAATTGTTCCTGACTTTAGAGGAAAAGCTTTTGACATAAACCATTAATTTTCTTTGGTTTTCTGCAGATACTTTTTATTAGATTAGGAACTTTCATTCTATTTCTTTTTTCTTAAGTGTTTAAAAATCAATAGTGGATATTAAGTTTTATCAAATGCTTTAAAATTTTTGCATCTATGTAGAAATACTAGAACTTTTTTTCTGCTTTAATCTCTTAATGTGATGAAGAACTGGTACCAATTCTGAAACTGTTCAAAAAATTTAAGGAGGAAGGACTCCTCCCTAACTCATTTGATAAAGCCAGCATCACCCTGATAGCAAAATCTGGCAAAGACACAATAATAAAAGAAAACTACAGGCTAATATCCGTGCTGAATGTATATGCAAAAATCCTCAACAAAATACTAGCAAATTGAATTCAGAAGCACGTTAAAAAGTTAATTCATCATTATCAATTTGGTTTCATTCCTGGGATGCAAGGTTGGTTTAATATACACAAATCAATAAATATGATTCACCACATAAACAGAATTAAAAACAAAAACCATATAATCTTCTCAATAGACACAGAAAAAGCTTTTTATAAAATCCAACATCCCTTCATGATAAAAATCCTCAAAATAATAGTCACCAAAGGAAGACTAGATGGCTCAAAATAAGAGCCATCTATGACAAACCAGCCAACATGACAGCGAAGGGGCAAAAACTGGACGCATTCTCCTGGAGAACTGGAACAAGACAAGAATGCTCACTCTCACTACTACTATTCAACATAGTAATGAAAGTCCTTGCCAGAGCAATCAAGTAAGAGAAAGAAATAGAATACATCCAAATAGGAAAAGAAGAAGTCAAACTATCTCTCTTTGCTGATGATAGGAATCTATACATAGCATGGTACTGGTACCAAAACAGAGATATAGACCAATGGAACAGAACAGAGGCCTCAGAAGTAACACCATACATCTACAACCATCTGATCTTTGACAAACTGGACAAAAACAAGCAATGGGGAAGGATTCCCTGTTTAATAAATGGTGTTGGGAAAACTGGCTAGCCATATGCAGAAAGCTGAAAATGGACCCCTTCCTTATACCATATACAAAAATTAACTCCAGATGGATTAAAGATTTAAACCTAAGACTTAACACCATAAAAACCCTAGAAGAAAACCTAGGCAATACCATTCAGGACATAGGCATAGGCAAGGGCTTCATGACTAAAACACCAAAAACAATGGTAATAAAAGCCAAAATAGACAAATGGGATCTAATTAAACTTAAGAGTTTCTGCATAGCAATAGAAACAATCATTAGAGTGAACTGGCAACCAACAGATGGGAAAAAATGTTTGCAAGCTACCCATCTGACAAAGGGCTAATATCCAAAATCTACAAAGAACTAAAACAAATATACAAGAAAAAAACAACCCCATCAAAAAGTGGACAAAAGATAGGAACAGACACTTTTCAAAAGACATTTATGTGGCCAACAAACATATGAAAAAATGCTCATCATCACTGGTCATTAGAGAAATGCAAATCAAAACCACATTGAGATACCATCTCATGCCAGTTAGAATGGCGATCATTAAAAAATCTGGAGACAACAGATGCTGGAGAGGATG